>JANZLB010000002.1:27188074-27199473 GCA_026167865.1 Notarius quadriscutis | reverse complement strand
GTTCATGTAAAACACACGTCAAAGTGGTATTTGTCACTGTAATGCCCTCTGGGGATGATGTAAGAACCAAGCCAAACTTGCACATTAAATGTCGCCCTAGCAAATTAACTGGGCAGGAAGAGGAATGAGTGCTCCACCTCCTGTCCATCTTCATCCTGACATGACACAGGTTTTGAGAACTTTTCTAGGACTGAATGGCCTGTTGCCCCATTTGTGCAAATTGATCGAGAACTTGGTTCAAATGGTAAATGCAATTCTCCCTGTTTAATGACTGAATGGGTAGCTCTTGAATCTACCAGGAAATTAAACTTCTTTCCCTGTATTGTCAATGGTATGCACAGAAGCTTGGTAGATGGGAAGGCTGAATATTTAAGGAAAGAGAAATTTTCATCACCTTGCTGCATTTGGAGGTCATGTAGCTGTCTAATGTCTGTGCGATTAGGCTGGGGTGTATGTTTCTGTATAATGTGAACTACCTGACTTGGTTTTGTGTTGTTACCTTCTCTGTTCTCAGCCGCCTCTCTGTCCCTCTCCCCCTCCCATCAGTCAGGTTTGCCATACACTCTCTTGCAAATTTCCTATCTTCCCACAGTTGTAACACACCAGATCAGATTTGTTGACTCTTCCTTTGCCTCTTCTTCTACCAAGTCCCCAGTCTAGGCCCATCTTGGCCATAAGTCTGTTCATGTGTAGTAGGTCTGAATACTCTGCAAAAGATCAACAGCTCTTCCCCAAACTTCCTTCCTCCCACTTCATGCACATTAGGGAGGCGTGTCATGCTTTCCTTGATATCTGCCAGAGTCCATGGACGGTGAACCAGCATAGGCCCATCTGTCCCTGCCACTTCTGCCATCGGCATGTTCAACGCCTTGTCGCCATCATCCTCTGGATGTGAGCCTGCTGTGTGCTCTTTAGCTTTTCTCTGTTTTCTTGTCATCAGTGGTGACGGCTCGCTCTGACGAGGTGTTGTGGGGCGGTCCTCATATCTGGGTGGTGGACCTGTGGCCTCTGCCAGGTCTGGGTAGAGTGGGCGCTGCATTGGGGCCTGCAGGGGAGGTGTGCTAGGTGTACGTGACGTGAGGACTGGGGCTCCTCCCTCTGCTACTGGTGGTGTTTGTAACAAGAAGTGTTGGGTCATTCTTATCTGGCTGTGGTAGTCGTCGTCTCGGTGGGGTGGAGTTGAGGTCAAGCTCAACCTGCAACTTAAAACACTAAGAAACAGACGAAGGTCCTGCCTGTCGTTTTTCTCTATGATATGCCTCACTCTGCCACTCTCCAAATGCTTTCCAGTTTGCTAAAAATGTCTGTTTTTTTTTTTCTAATTCATCCTCCTCTTTCTTAGCCAAAGCCTTTCTTAAGCCTTCCAACTGCCTCATACTAAAACTTCCCTTTTCAGTAAACCCACATTCTTTTACCCAGATATCAAACTGTGTTAGATTGTTTTCCCCATAGTTACCTCTCATGAATGCCATGTTAGGACTATCATATGAACAACCAGAGTGCCTTATCGTGTGCCATGTTGTCTTTGGTGCCTTTATGGCACAAACCCATTTTACTTCAAATTACTTAACTCTTTGTTACAGAGGGGAAACTCTTATTACAACTGTATGCGTAGAATAATGAAATAAAACTTTCATTTACGGTATATAAAACTTGCTTTACCCACACTGCGTTAAAAATAGAAATGCACACACGAGAGCTCTCTCTCTGTCGTGCACACACGAGAGCTCTCTCTCACACACAGCACCTTGCAATTGTGTGTGAGAAGAAAGCGAAGAGAGTGAGTAGACAAAGATACTCTCCGATAGCACACCGGTGTATATAGGACGAGCCTGGTGTTCTTATTATCTATGTCGGAACAATTTAACATGACATGGGCGATCGTTCAATGACTGAGAGTCAATAGCGGATCCGTCTTTTGCTGGCAACTACCCGTCACAAGTTACGCCATTCAACCAAACTACCTCTTAACCAACTTGCTTTCATTAGTTTAACAAACTTTCTGTAGTTTCATAAGATATACCCGTTGGTATAAATCCTTAGTTTTTCTCAAGAAGTAAGGGAAACTTTTAATCCTCGGCCGTCGCGGAGGTTGAAGCTCCCAGAACTTCTATCTTAGAAACCCGGTTTCTAGATCATTGACTCCTCACTGATACATCTTTTGCCATGACACAGACACTAAACTTCACTGATCATTAATTTCAGTACTCCTTTAATTTTGTAAGCTTTAAATAAGGTCAAACAGAATTAGTGGTTCCTACCTATTTAATGGTGGACTGCAGCGTTTCCCGCCTCTGGGCAGCAAAGAGCATACTGCCTCCTCTCTGAGGAATACGAGGTTTGAAGATGGATGCTTGTTTCTCCACGAGCGTCTTCCGGTCTGCTTGCCGCCCAGAAGTCGTGCGGCCCACCCAGGGATGCCAAGATTTGTCGTGGAAAAATGACAAACACCAACACTAGTCTTGTCCTTTTGTAAGAGAAAGAAGGCTTATTGCAGAAACGGACAAGGGATGAGGGTTTGGCACACCCCTCACACTGTCCCTTTGTTCTCAAATCTATATATACTCTTGACTAGATAAAAAGGAGACATTACATCTTTTGTATTACATCATTTCAATTACATGCCCTGATCATGCGCTGGGAGCGTAATCAGCTCTAAAGCTGATTGGATTTTGTCTAATCGCTGTCTTGTATGCACATCTGCTACATACTTCTACTACGCACATAAGGAGCATGATAAGATGAAAAATGTTTCAGTGCAGAATGTTCTGTCATTAGTCCTTGAAGAGGCAACACTCAGAAAAGAGGAAAATTACAAAACAGTGTGACACTAAAATTTACTCTACAATTGTTACACGTGTGACGTGTCACACCCCTTCGGGATCTTCCGGATGAGTCTCAGCATAGTCCGTGACAATCGGCTAATCTTATTGATTTTCCATCAGTTTATGGCCTTTTGGATCAGCTATGGTTTGAAAACACATGGTCAGTCAACATAATTGCTGCTTTGTACAAGGAAAAAAGTGGGGTTTAGAGACATACATACACTTTCAAGTAGCGTGTTGTACAGTCATTCTGCTACAGGAAAAGAACAGTTCAAAGAAGTCATTGAAAGCCCAATATTGTCATGACGTTCATGTCCGTGTATGAATAACTTCTGACCAACTGTACAAAAGTTTCATAAACTGATTTTCTTTGTATTTGCACGTGCATGTTGATGAATGCCAATCGCCTATAAATTACAACGTGCGTACGTGGCGCAGCTGATTTGCCTGTTGTCACTCTCAAAACTCCATAAAAGTTCAAGTACATAAACAGCTCAGAGCACAAAACAATCAAGCTAAAGCCTGAAAACAAGTGGAGATTTTATTTTGACTATGTCAAAAGTATTTTAATACATTTTGCTTCATAATGCGTCAAATGTTTTAAAATGGAGACAGGTTTGGACTGCAGGCAGGCCAGTTTAGCCACCTGGACTCTTACAGAGCCATGCAATTTTAATATGCACAGAACACAGTTTGTCATTGTCTTGCTGAAAGAAGGAAGGCCTTCCCTGAAAGATTTTGTCTTGATGGCAGCATATTGTTCTGAAACGTGTATAGAAGAAGCCTTTGTCACATGCACCGTGAAATTCATCCTCTGTATTTAACGTATCTGAAGCAGTGAACACGTGCGCGTGCGCGCACGCAGAGCAGTGGGCAGCCATACTATAGCACCCAGGGAGTAGTTAGGGGTTTGGTACCTTGCTCAAGGGCACTTCAGCCCAAGACCACCCCATATTAACTAAACTGCATGTCTTTGAACTGTGGGGGAAACCAGAGCACCCAGAGGAAACCCACGCAAACGCTGAGAGAACATGCAAATTCCACACAGAAAGGCCCCCCGTTGGCCACTGGGCTCGAACCCAGAACCTTCTTGCTGTGAGGCAACAATGCTAACCATTGTACCGTATGTATCATTCAGCATTAATGATGTCTTCCCAAATGTACAAGCTACCCATGTCATGTGCACTAATGCACCATCATACCATCACAGATGCTGGCTTTTGAACTGTGCACTGATGATAAGCTGGATGATCCCTGTCCTCTTTAGCCTGGAGGATGTGGTGTCCATGATTTTCTAAAAAGAATTTCTACTTTTGATTTGTCAGACCTTGGGACAAATTTCCACTTTGCCTCAGTCTATCGTAAGAGCTCGGGCCCAGAGAACAAGTGGCGTTTCTGGATATTGTTTTTATGTATGGTTTTAACTTGTATTTGTGGATGCAGTAATGAACTATTTCACAGATGATGGTTTTCTGAAGTGTTCCTGAGCCCATACAGTGAGCCCATACAGACATGCATCTGCTTTTAATGCAGTGTCGCCTGAGGGCCTTAAGATCATAGGCATCTAATGTTAGTTTTCAGCCTTGTCTCTTGCATTCAGATATTTCTCCAGGTTCTCTAAATCTTTTAATGATATATACCATAGATGATCCTCAAATTCTTTGCCATTTTACATTGAGGAGCATTATTCTTAAATTATTTAACTGTTTGCCCACGCAGTTTTTCACAGAGTGGTGAACCCCTTCCCATCTTTTCTTCTGAGAGACTCGGCATCTCTGGGGTACTTCTTTTTAATACCCAATCATGTTACTGACCTGTTGCCAATTAACCAAACTTTTATTTTTTTAAAGCATTACACAACTTTTTCAGTCTTTTGTTGCGCCTGTCCCAACTTTTCTGAAAGGTGTTGCTGACGTCAAATTCAAAATGAGCATATATTTTTCAAAAAACAGTAAAAATGTTTCAACATTTTTGTACTATTTTCAAAGAAATATAGGGTTTCCATGATTTGCAAATAATCCCTGTTTTTTTATTTACGTTTTACAGTGTCCAAAATTGATGGTATTGGGGTTTTAAATACATGGATTTTATTATTTTTAAAAAAATCATTATTAAATTCACATAAAATACTTTTTGTTTTGAAATGGATAAAATAAATCGCAATTTCACCTTACCTTTGATAGTTTTAGACTAAACTTCATAGTATCTTAAGATGCTGTTCCTAAAAGCACTACTTTCATAATTTCTAATTGCTCACTTTCGGTGATGAAGAGCTGGCCGCCATTTTGCCGTCACTGGAGGTGATTATCGAGAAATAATCCGAATTTTTCGACCAATCAGCATACACAATTTCCTATAATCACCTCCGTATTTATACTAAATAAATAATAATAAGCAAGTGGTAAATGCTGTATGAGCTTTTCTATTGTTTTTAATACTTGATTGCAAAATCCTTTGCAGTCAATAACTGACTGAAGTCTAGATCCTATAGACATCCATCCACCAAACACGGGGTTTCTTCACTGATGATCTCACAGGCCTTTTAATGCAGTTTCAGTTCATGCTTGTTCTTGGAACCTATTGCCTTCAAGTGAAATATGCTCAATTGGATTCACCTCTGGATGTTGATTTCATTTAATTTGGTCAAAGGTTAATTTCCACACTGATTATCTCATTCTCTTTCGTCACAGGTATTACAGAGGAACCCATGGGGTCATAGTGGTATATGATGTCACCAGTGCAGAGTCTTTTGTCAACGTTAAACGATGGCTGCATGAAATTAATCAGAATTGTGATGATGTATGTCGAATATTAGGTAAGGTTGCTCCTGTTCCTCTCTTATTATGAATTACACACCTACAAAATACAATTATTAGAAAAATATTCCAAAGAAATGGAAAAGTATTCAAACCAGAACCCCTAAAGGTATTTCTGTAGTGGTTTTCACTTTTAATTTCTTTTAATTGGTCAGTGCCAGATCTGCTTTAACATGCACTGCCTGGCCAAAAAAAAAAGTCACTGTTTGGATTTAAATCAGCAAATACTAAGAGCCTTTGATTGGATAATTACTGCAGTGATTGTTTCAGCTGGCAACAATTATTTTAACCTTAACTGATAGTGAGTAGCTTCTCATTTTATAAATGACCATTTTGGAAGCTGTATCCTGTGGTTGAGGAAAATTTTACTATTTTTTCAGAAGGGTCAAAATATTGGCCTGTGTCAAGCAAAGAAAACAACTAGGGAAATTGCTGAAATTACTGGAATTGGGTTAAGAACTGGCTGATGCATTATTAAAACCTGGAAAGATAGTGGTGAACAGTCAACTTTGCAGAAGAAATGTGATGGGGGGGATGTTGACTGACTGTGATTGGATATCCCTTATTCTTGAAGTTGAATCGTAAAAAAAATTACTGTAGAACTCGGTTATGTTTAATCATGAACGTAAAACCATTTCCACAAACAATGCAAGGAGATCTCACAGGATTGGGACTAAACAGCACACAGGTCATCATTGGTACTGAACTGCCATCACTTGAATACCTACACAAGACTCGTTATGTTTGAATGGCCAAAAACATCATCAAGGACATCAGTCATCCTGAACATAACTTGTTTTAAGCTCCTTCCATCAGGCAGATGCTTCAGATCAATCTATACTTGCATAAGCAGACTAAAAAATAGTTGGGTCTTTTTTCCCAACTGCCATAAACCTGCTGAACTCTGACTTGCCTTAGTCTGAGAGAATCTCTCCCTGAACATGCACAATAAGCTATATTGGTAATTTGCAATACACTGTTTACAAATATGTGCAACAATGATCAATGCTGCTGTATACTGGTGCAATAATAACTTGTCCTGTTACTTGAACACTTAACACTGTATATGGCATCTTTGCTAAGATTTTGAACATATTTTGTATGATTATTCTGATTTTTAGCTCTTTATTTATTGGATGTTAACTATTTGAACTTTGCTTTTTAAATTGTCACTTTTTTCATTTCTTAAATGCACCTTTGGGGTTGTCAGAAAAGTAATTTCGTTGTTATACAATGACTAAGTGCTTGAACTTGAAATAACTGTGGCTATAAGCAAAACACTTGTTAGCGAGGCCAATTAGAGGGGAAAATCAATTTCCTAGGCAGTGTGAAGATGGGACTCTGGAGCAATAAAAAAGGTTAGGTCATGTGACCTGATGAATCCAGATTTACCCTAGTCCAGAATGATGGGTGCATAAGGGTAAGAAGGGAAATGCATGAAGTGATGCACCCATCATGCATAGTGGCACTGTACAAGCCTCTGGAGGCAGTCTTAAGAACTGGGGTTGTCTCTATTGGTCAGGTCTGGGCTCAACAACGTTCTGTGGCAATAAAATGAAGGCAGCTAACTGCTTGAATGTATGGAATGACCAGTTTATCCCATCGATGAATGAATTATTTTTACTTATTTTTTTTTTCTCCCCTCTTCCCTGATGGCATGGGCATATTCCAGGACAACAGTGCCAGGATTCATCTGGCTCAAATTGTGAAGGAGTGGTTCAGGGAGCATGAGGAATCATTTTCACACATGAACTGGCCACTACAGAGTCCTGACACCCCAATTAAAAGTCTTTGGGATGTGCTTGAGAAGACTATAGAGTGGTTCAACTGCCCTATAGTCAATACCAGATCTTGGTGAAAAATTAAGGCAACTCTGGATAGAAATAAGTGTTGACACTGCATAATGTAGAAACAATGTCTCAGTGAATGCATGCTGTAATCAAAGCTAAAGGCAATCCAATGAAATATTAGTGTGCAACTTTTCTTTTTTTGGCCAGGCAGTGCAGAACACTTGCATGGTCTCGGTATATCAAAAGCTTGCTTCCTAATGTGCCTTTGTTGCTCCTTGTTTTTAGTGGGTAATAAAAATGATGACCCAAACTCTAAAGTTGTGGAGACAAATGATGCACAAAAGTTTGCAGAGCAGATGAGCATCCAGTTGTTCGAGACTAGTGCAAAAGAGAACATTAATGTGGAGGAGGTGAGTGTTTTGGCTTCAGGGATTGTAATGTTTTAAAGCCCAGTAAAACCACCAGAGGGCTACAGGAAAATACTCAGAATATTCAGGAAGTGTAGCAGCTTGGTTCTAACAACCTTTTCTTGTTAGACTACGGAGGTTTTAAGTGGTGTGTGTGTGTTTTTTTTTTTTTTTCTTTTTTAAATTGAGGTTGTACATTCATTATGGAAAATACATATTTGAGAATAGATAATTGTGTGTACAGTAATGGTCAGACAGCATATTTTTGCCAGTAGTTATTCCAGTTGCAAACTATGAGACCAGCCATATAACCATCGTATAACAAAGATCGTTTGTGAGGGCTTTTATTCAGGAGTGTAAATCTGAGCTTTGTGGGAGGAGCAGCATTAGTGAACTGCAGTAACTGGTTGTGTGCACGTGCTCTTTGTCTCTTTATATAGATGTTTAACTGCATCACGGAGCTGGTGTTACGGGCAAAGAAGGAATCTGTGGCCAAGCAACAACAGCTGCAACAGAATGATGTTATTAAGCTTAGCAAGAACAGCAAACGAAAGAAAAAGTGCTGCTAGTGGATCTCAAACTTGACTCTGCTCTTGCTGAAGAATCCCTATAGAGAAAAGGACTATCATCTAAATTAAAAACAGAGAAAGCTTAATAAAGATAATTAAATGGAAAAAGGAAAACAAATGTCCCTTTTGGACATGAAGACTTTTTAAAGAAATGTACAGATTTTATTAGAATTAAGGATTTTTAAGTGGGAATTAAATAGATGTATTTAATAAGAGCCTCCTTTCTTGAAGGACCTGCAAGCTGATATCCTCACCACAATGTGCAGATTTTTATATGCATTGAGTTACTCTTACAGCCATGTCTGTTTTTTGTTTCTCTTTGGGTCTCCATATCAGGAGTGTGGTGGTTTTTTCTTTTTTTTTTTTTAATTTGTATTGTTTGTTTTTAAATGGTAGATTTAATTTCTAGAAATTGTGATGAAAGAAAGCAGTTCTCTGACCATGAAATTTTAGATGCCAATGACTCATGATTTTTCACTTTTACTGAATGACAAAAAAAAAAAGAATTGCTTTGACCTGTATATCCAGTGATACTGAGAGTGCAAGGTGTTTTTTTTTTTTTTGTTTGTTTGTTTTTGTTCCCCTCTTGATCCTTTTTGCCAAGTGCCCCTCAGGTTTTTCAGGTATCTGCAATATAAATGTACCCTATCCCTACCATGTGCCAAGCATTTGCAGGAAAACTGTAGAAAACATTTTTACTGCCATGATCTTTATCAGGACCATAATGGACTGATGCCATTCTTAAATATTGCCATGCTAATGCACTTGGGACTGCCAAATTGGAAGACTCGTTTTGTGTGAATCTTCTTCACAGTGGTCTGAGCACTCATATCATTTGCCACTGTTCTGTTCAGTGTTATAGCTGACCTTTTTCCAAAATGAACACACTTTACCTGTAACTGCATTGTGTCATGTGTTGCTGTATATTCTTATTGCATTTACAGTTAATTTGGCAATGTCCTTCAAGGGAGGCGGAATCCAGTTCAATGTGTTTTAAAGGTACCCACAGTGCTACAAGAGTCACAAAACTAAACTGTTTCCACTATGTAATCAGAAACACTTGTGTGATAATTGCAGAAAGATCTGAGAAGGAGAAATGCAGCTCATTAAGCGGTGACTCATGTTCTGTATTGGGGGGGATGAAATAATAGGCAAAGGAAGGAGTAAAAGTATTGAGTCTTTACACCGTGTTTGCAGCTGAATGCCTCTTCTTGTGTAACATAACTTTTATCCACTATAATTAAAGCTAAATACTCAATCATCTCTGTATTAAGGGCAGGCTGATTTAAAGTTCTACATGGGTCATGACCCATTAAACCAAGTAAAGGAATCATGGAAACATGTCTATCTGACTTTTTATACATTATGCCTGTGTATGTATATAAAAACATTTTTAACCCATCTATTTTAATCTATATGATCTCCATATTTGCACATAGCCATGTGTGCGTGCATGTGGTTGTGCTAGGAAACACTTTCAGCTGTAGCTCTGCTGTACACTGGAGAAAAGAAAATATCCTGCCTTATGAATTAAAGTGACAATAAATATTTTAAGTGGATTAACATTTAGCGCAAACTCTTGTCTTCCCTTTATTTGTGTGAATCTTTGTCTGAATGTTTTCCAATGCTAAACTGCCTTTATTTTCTTGTCTTTGTTAGCATTTATAATCATGTGTTTGTAGCAGTGAGGACACTCAGATGTACTTGCATTTTTACTTTATCATAGTGCATTCCACATAATGAGACACATTCACTGTATGCTTTTCATACCATGGAGATATGTTTTTGTGTAAATTGTATGTTATGTATATTGCATGAAAAATAAGGTATTTGGATCATATAAAACTTTACCACTTCTGAAAATGCCCTTACAGTACATGTAAACGTTATTCTCAAAAAAAAAAATTGTAAAAGTCAAGAAAATGACTTTACAATATATAATAGTATGCAAAAGTTTGGGCACTCAATACATTTGAGTCCTCATGCAACTTTTACCAAAGCTTATTGATCTCTGGTTTGTTCACATTTATTATGAGAGAAGGCCAGATGCTGCAGATTTCAAAGCTGTATAAATTCCCTGGCTCCTCAGACATGCCCCTAAAATCAACAGTCATGGGCTTTTCTTAGCAACTTCCTAGCATTCTGAAAAATAAAATAATTGATGCTGATAAAGCAAGAGAAGGCTACGAGAAGATAGCAAAGCATTTTCAGGTAGCTGTTTCCTCAGTTTATAATGTTATTAAGAAATGGCAGTTAACAGGAACAGTGGAGGTCAAGGTGAGGTCTGGAAGACTGAGAGAACTTTCTGAATAAACTGTTTGTTGGATTGCTGGAAAGGCAAATAAAAAAACCCCATTTGACTGCAAAAGACCTTCAGGAAGATTTAGCAGACTCTGGAGTGGTGGTGCACAGTTCTGTGCAGTGACACCTGAGCAAATGTGACCTTCATGGTAGAGTCAGCAGAAGAAAACCTTTCCTATGTTCTAGCCACAAAATTTAGCATCTGAAGTTTGTAAATGAATAAACAAGTCTGGTGCATTTTAGAAACAACGTTTTTGGCCACAATGCGCGCATGTTTGGAGGAAAATAAAAAGGGTGCTGAATTCTAGGAAAAGAACCACCTCTCCAACTATTAAGCATGGAGGTGGCTCAATCATGCTTTGGGCTTGTGTTGCAGCCAGTGGCACAGGGAACATTTCATTGGTAGAATGAATTTGAATAAATTCCAGAAAATTCTGGAAGCAAACATCACACCCTTTGTAAAAATGTTGAAGTTAAAAAGAGGATGTCTACAACAAGATGATGATCTGAAACACCTTAAAATCTACAATGGAATACCTCAAGAGGTGAAAGCTGAAGATGTTGCCCTGGCCCTCAAAGTCCCCCGACCTGAACATCATTGAGAATCTGTGGATTTGCCGTGCTGTCACGGAAGGCGGTCACATTTTCTCTGCCTCTCCCTCCCCTAATCTTTCCTGCTTCTGCTCTGCTG
>JANZLB010000002.1:27108405-27122257 GCA_026167865.1 Notarius quadriscutis | reverse complement strand
GACAAACAACCATTCACACCTACGGTCAATTTAGAGCCACCAATTAACCTAACCTGCATGTCTTTGGACTGTGGGGGGGAAACTGGAGCACCCGAAGGGGACCCACGCAGACACGGGGAGAATATGCAAACCCCACACAGAAAGGCCCTCGCCAACTGCTGGACTCGAACCCAGGACCTTCTTGCTGTGAGGCAATAGTGCTAACCACTACGCCACCGTGGCGCCCCTTAGTTTTATATATAGATAGAGCAAGCTATAAAGATATGTAAGGAATGTTGGTGAAGTTGAGAAAATAAGAGGCAGTAACTCATCTCTATAGCGGGGAACAGGCTATGAGCTCTCCAGATTTTTACATAGAGCTCAGTGATTGCATCCTGGAAACACAAGTCAGTCGTGTTTCCCGGCTTCCTGGCCTCAATGCATTTTGGGAAATGCAGTTGAGAATGTCTTTTAGAAGTGTTCTTATATATTGCGCAATTGAGGAGGAAAGACTGCATTTCCGATAACTCTTGACACAGCCATTGCCTCTGTGGTATGAAGCTGTTGATCCAGCCTTCCAAAGTGAAACAATCTAGTTCCTTGAAAAACCCCCACTATTTTTCCAAGTTTTCTTTCTTGCAAATTTGTGACTTTTTAATCTCAGAATTTATAGAATTTTCTTATACATTTCTGAATTTTTAATTGGGGAATTTGTGTATCTTTTTTCTTCAGTTTATGACTTTTTAATCTTGGACATTCTGAGGGTTCCCCCCCCCCAGAATATTACATCTCCATTAACTCTGCAGTGTGCACCCCACCACCACTACCACCTATTTTTAGAAAATTTTCCCCCTCAGAAATTTGTGAATTTAATCTTGGGACTTCTGAGTTACTGTTGTGGTGTTTTTTTTGTTTGTTTGTTTTTTCCCTTGCAAATTTATGACTTTATAATCTCAGAGAATATCTGTGGGTTTTTTTTTTTCTTCTTAATTTCCAATTAACTTTGTTATTCTTCCACATACACAGTTTAGAAAAGAACAAAATGTCATTCTCAACGGACTCAGGTGCTTAGACACTGCAAACCACAAGTATCACAACAAAACAGTAAACATTAAATAATCCAAGAGCTAAGGCAGATGTGATGAGTGTAAAGAGGTAGAAATGTAAGAATAAAGTGCTAGTGCACAGTTAAAGTGACTATGTACAGTTGTGTGTTAAATGTCCATTGTGCAGTTTGTGTATAGAATGTCCCTTTTTGAGAATTCCCTTTTTTGAGTGACAGAGCACTGACACTTGGAATGTCCACTGTCTGTTTTGTGTATAGTGTGGGATGGGGGAGGCAAGTTATTATGGGAGTGAGGTGTTGGGTGGCACCAGACTGTTCAGGGCTCTGCCAGCTTGGGGGAAGAAGTTGTTTCAGAACCTCCTGCCTGATAGCAGAAGGTCAAACAGACTGTGGGATGGGTGAGGGGGATCCTTCACAATGGCAGAGGCTCTGCGTACAGAGCATGCCTGGAAGATGTCCTTGATGGAGGGGTGGGAGACCACTATAATACACTTAGCTGTCCTCACTATTGTAGGGTCTTGCATTCCAGTTTTGCAATTCCCAAATCACACAGTAATGTAGCTGACTAGGACAATCTCCACAGTTCCTCTGTAGAAGGTTGTGAGGATGGGCAGGGGAAGGCTTGCTTTCTTCAGCCTCCACAGGAAATGAAGACATTGTTGTGCCTTCACAGCAGAATTGGTGTTGATGGACCAGGTGAGGTTGTCAGAAATGTGCATGCCAAGAAACTTGGTGCTTCTGACTCTCTACTACAGAGCCACTGATGAGCAGGGGAGGGTGGTCAGCTGACCTTCTTCGGAAATCAACACCAATCACGTTTGTTTTGTCTACATTCACAGACCAATTGTTGTTGTGACACCAGGTCACCAGTTGTTCCTCCTCTCTATATGGTGTTTTATTATCATTGCTAACGGGGCCTACTACTGTCATGTCATCAGCGAACTTGACAATGAGGTTGGATTCCGACTTGGCCGGGCAGTTGTGGGTGAGCAGTGTGAACAGCAGTGGGTTGAGCATGCAGCCTTGTGGGCCACCTGTGCTCAGCATGATGGTGCCTGATTTCTTTTGTCGGTGTGCACCGATTGCGGTCTCTCTGTCAGGAAGTCTAGAACCCAGTTGCAGAGTGGAATGTCAAGGCCCAGCAGAGAGAGTTTCCTCATTAGCTTCAGGGGGATGATTTGTATTGAATGCTGAGCTGAAGACAATGAACAGCATTCTAACATATGTGTCCTTTGTATCCAGATGTGATAAAACAGACTGCAGGGTGTAAGAACTAGCATTGTTGGTGGAACAGTTGGAATGGTATGCAAATTTCAGGAGGTCCAGTGAAGTGGGCAGAGTAGAGTGAATGTGTCTCTTGACCAGATGCTCGAAGCACTTCATCATGATGGGAGTCAGTGCTACTGGGCAGTAATCATTAAGACAAGTCACCATTGACTTCTTTGGTCCTGGGATGATGGTGGTATTTTTGAAGCTTACAGAGACCACAGCCTGGCTTAGGGAGCTGTTAAAGGGAGATGTTAAAGATGTTTGTGAGGATACCTGCCAGCTGGTCAGCACAGTCCCTGAGCACGCTCCCTGGTATGTTGTCTGGGCATGCAGCTCTGCGTGGGTTGACTCTGGATAGTGTCCTCCTCATGTCAGCTGGGGCCAGGCAGAACACCTGCTCCTTAGGGGTGGGCATGGACTTGCATGCCTGCGTGTTGTTCAGAACTTCAAATTGTGCATAGAAGTCATTTAACATGTCAGGGAGATGGATGTCATTGTTGGCATGTGGTGTGATTTTATAATCTGTTAGAGCCTGGATGCCCTGCCACATGCATTTGAGATCCTTAGTATCACAGAAATGGTTGCTAGTCTTCTGTGTATACTGGTGTTTTGCTTTCCTGATGGCTTTGGAAAGCTGAGCCCTTGCCGACCTGAGAGGCCAGTCCTCTCCCAACTTGAAGGCAGTATCTCTTGCTCTGAGCAGGGCATAGAACTCTGCTGTCAGCCATGGCTTCTGGTTGGTATGTATGGTTATGGTCTTTTCAACAGTGACCTCCTCAGTGCACGTCTCTGTGTACCCAGTCACAGAGTCTGTATATTCTTCCAGGCAGATGTGCTGGTCATAGGTGGCAGCTTCCCTGAACATGTTCCAGTCCTCAAAGCAGTCCTGTAGGGCTGAAGTGGCTCCTTCCGACCAGACTCTAATGGTTCTTTGTACTGGCCTGGATCATTTCAGTAGTGGCCTGTATGCTGGGAGAAGCAGGACACAGAGGTGGTCTGGGTGTTCCAGGTGAGGGCGGGGCATAGCCTTGTGTGATTCGTGGCAGTGTTCTAGTCGAGTCACCAAACCTCGAGTCTGAGTCCAGTCTCGAGTCCCCAGTGTTCAAGTCTAAGTCACTTAAAGAATTTCGAGTCGAGTCTGAGTCACGTCCACTATTGAGTCGAGTCCAACACAAATGACACAGCTGTCACATTGATAGCTTTGAGTAGTGTGAAGTTATATGTTCCATACCATAGCCTACAATAAATTCACAAAAATATGTCTATCAGAAATATGTAGGAAAAGACTGGTGGCACTAATGTTAAGCATCCATGTCAAAACCATAACGCTCTAATGTGCCTTATTGTAACAAATGCACTTGTGTGCATCTCAAAAACATAACCATCTTACACAAACATGCATCTCAAAAACAAAAGCTTTGATTCTGACACCATGGAACTACATGGCAGGGAACTTGCATTTGGTTTGTTGTGCTGTTGGCACTTGTGTGCATTTCAAAATGTTACACAAACATGTTTCATCTCTGAGTCTGAGACCATGGAACTAAGCCTACATGGCAGGGAACTTGGATTGGTTTTGTTGTGCTGTTGGCACTTGTGTGCAACACAAGAAAATAAGCGTGTTACACAGACATGTTGCATTTCAAAAACATAAGCTCTGACACCATGGGACTACTCAATCTTGCCCAATGAGGCCTCATCAAAATACCTCCTTGACTAAATACCCTTTCAATGGGTGCACTGGAGGCAGGGATAGAGAAGACCTGTGTGGGAATGTGAAAGAGGGCAGGGAATTTGGATTTGTTCTGTTGCCAAAACTTGAGGCATGGGACTGAGTCAGAGTTCTGCTCAGTGATCAAGTTGAGGTATGCAGTCAGCTGAGCCTGGCCAGATGGCTTCTCAGAAGAGGGAGTCTTCCTATAGTGGGAGAACAGTCTTGGCTGCTTTTCAGGAGGGGACTCTGAAACATCACCTTCCTTTGGTCTCATCTCTCTGTCTACTGTTGATGGCACTTGCTTTTCACTCTCTACCTTTATATGCGCAGAAATGAAAAGGGGCAGGGGGCTAATTGCAAGTATGTTACTGACTAGACCTAATTACAATCATGTGCTTTATTCTAACAACATCCCAACAATTAAATAGTTAACACTTAACTGTTGTGAAATATTAATCAAAACATTTCTCACCTTTTGATCTCATTCTTCAAATCTTCTTTGATGTCCCGGTCCAGCTGCATGTCATGTTCAAGCCACTGGAAACCAAATGCAGGGTCTACTACAGAGGGTATGAAGTAGGCGTTGGTGAAAGGGAACTTGGTAGAGCACTTTCCTTCAGATGGCTCACATCCTGGTATCTTTATTTCACTGAAGATATCTGTGAACCTTGTTTTTAAGGACCTCTCCAGAGCTCTCACCAGGGGCCAAAGTACTTGGCTATTCCTCTCTTTCCTCACTATAGAGTGAGGACACTGGGCACAGTTACACTGACAGTGAATGTTTTTTCACCCTGAGTTAGGTTGGTTGCCTCTAAGAACGGATCAAGAACTTCGATCAGTTCTTTAAGCTGACCATACTCCCATGGGGATAAGACAAGGTCTTTGTGCCCATCTGATTCCAACACACTGGATAGCTTTTGAATGTCTAATTGCACATAAGCCTTCACTTGCTTCAGAGTGGAATTCCGTCGCATCACATTCGCTGATGGAATTGTTATATCACCAAACCATGCTTCAAAGCGGTCTTTAAATGAAGTGCTACTGTGAAGGAGATTGGCTGCATGGGATACTTTTGCTAGGGTGCTTGCCAGTCTACTGGTGTCTTTCAGGCCATCTTTTATGACCAACTGCAGTGAATGTGTAAAGCATGACAGTCTCTGCATCTTGCAGTTCTCATCTAAAGTGGCATTGACTGCTGGTTGATCTTCTGGCATCAGGTCTTGCCAGATTTGATCCTCCTCAAATGTGTTAGGATCATCAGCATCACAAGGATCTTCTTTGGGGAAAGTTGGCCTGGAAAGCTTTTCTCATGTTCGATGCATTGTCTGTTATGACAAAGCTGATCGTGTTCTTAATCATGTATTCTTCTGCTCAGCATTCAGACATCATTGCAATGCTCTCACCTGAGTGTTTCCCATGCACTCTTTTGTAGGAAAGAAGATATGACTGAAGGCTGAGTTGCTGATTATTTTCACTCATAGTCACTATATGTGCACATCCTTCGATCACTCCAAATGCCTGTGGTAACAGAGACACTTGATGCTTCTGCCCATGTACTGAGGGTCCAGGACATGAAGGAAGTGCCTGAAGTCCTCATTGTCAACAATGGAGAGAAGCAAGGAGCATCTAATGATTAAATCTTGTACAAAGTCATCACTTATAGCTTTTTGACATGGATGTTTGAGGTCATACATCCTCTGTCCTGTGAAAAATGATGTAATAGTGTTCTGACCTGAAGCAGCATGTGACACAGTGGAGGAGACACAGTATTCTTGGAACCTAGAGGGAGATGAAATATACACTTTAGCTTGCTGATGCCAAACTGTTTCAACTTTGATCCCAACTTTATTTATCTATAAACTTTATCTATAAATAGATAAATAAATATTTATCTATTTATTTAAACTAGCATGCCCATTTTAGTAATTAACTAATGCAAATTAGCTGGATAAATGAAAAGAAAATAGAGAATATGGAGAATATGAGATGATATAGAAAATAATGAGAAAATGGACAAAGGCCTACCCCGATTTATCAGAGACTGAGGACAGATAGGCCTAACAATAAAGCTTAATGTTAGCCTATGTAGGTGGTTGTTTATTGAATTGTGTTATATATGCTACCTTAATAGCATTCCTGTAGTAGTAGGAGACCATATGAAAAACAATATAATGCATAAATTCAATTGTTGGTCCTTAGAACTATTCTCTAAGCACTTTGTTTTAATCGCGGTTTCATTTAGAAGCACAAGGAAGCTACACTTCTGACTGCAGTGTTTGAATTGGCGGAGCTTGCCGTTATCCTGGAAATGTTTACAAGCCCTTGAATGTGAGCAATAGGTTCTGTTCTGTTAGCAATGGGATTCACTAAGAACAAGAGCCCAGTCGCACCATTTGACGGTGGCTGTTGCTGCCTTTTTGTGAAACTGTCTCTGCTATTGTGTTGGACTAACATTACTGCTTGACTGCCCCATTTTAGTTAATAGGCTACAGATAAAAAGCTTGTTCATTGCTCAGCAAGCCCTGCTATCAATAGGGCAAATAACATGAGAGAGGGTCAGAGGGTGTGGGACCAGGAGTAGGATGGTTGTCCTAGTCTGGTCACCAGGTTAGGATAATTTTTAGTCTGGCCTCTACCCTTGGACCAATCCAGCTTGGGTGGCTCTACTGGGAGATTAGTCTCCTGCCGGCATAGCTCTCAGGGAAGTTTTACATCTCTGACATGTCTCTTTTCCAGTTTTTCGATGTCCGTTGGTATGTTTTTCTCTTGTAAATATGCGTGAAGAATATATAATGAAGATTTGGTAGCCCTTCGGGTGTTCAGCGTGTCTTCGGTTTCAGTTTTTAGTTTATTTATTTAGTGCTTAATTATAGCATAGCTAATTCTAGCAGTAGCAGTGGATTAGCCTCGTCTTCTCTCTTTCCTGGCAGACACAGAAATTATTCTGTGCATGTGCAACAGAAAAGCTTTATCATTGGATATTCACATGAGCTCTGATGTGTGATTTCGTGTTGTCTTGATGATATGCAATGTTGTCATAATATTGCACACTCATTTTCCATTGGGGTGAGTGGCATAATACATGTAGGATAAGCGATATGATAACAATATTGCATGCTATCAATAAACCCACTAAAAGGGAATAGGATATTTGTTTTTATTCCATGGAAAAAGTGGCCCATGTGTATAATAATTAAATAATATTGGCTGGGTTCGAGTGATCTATCAGATATATTCCATTCAGCTAGCATGATATTGAGCAGGTTGAAGATGAGTTCAATATCATGCTGGTGAATGGAATATATCTGATAGACCATGAAAAGAAGCCAGCCAATATTATTATTATATATACACTCTCTTCATATCATCATTCTCGAAGGCCAACACAAGCTTACCTGTGACTTGGTGCTGTTAGCACAGCAGTCCAATTACCTTCTAGCCAGTGTAGCATTCAGCAGTAGTGTTAGTGAAGGCCAACGTGAGCTTACCCATGACTCGATGCTTTTAGCACAGCAGTCCAGTTACCATGTAGCATTCAGCAGTAGCATTAGCAAAGGCCAACACAAGCTTACCCATGATTCAGTGTGTCAGGATTTGGGACTTTTCTCATATTGCTGTACCTCTCTTCCACCACTAGATGGACTCATTTTGCCCTTTTGTGTTTATTTTGCTATTGCTTACACCTGTGTCTTGTTTGCATGGAGATATATATTGTGTGCCTCGCCTGGGGCTCTTTGCTGAGTTCTACAGTCTGCTGTGCTCCTGAGAACATAAGCCTTGAGTTTGTGACCTTTCGTCTGCTCTCAGTTTTTTTTGGTGACTCTTTGTCATTTTTTTTTTTGATCTTCTGTGTTTTTGCCTTGGACTTATTTTTGCCCTGGTTTTTGCTTTTTGGACTGTTTTATGTGCTGCCTATTTGGATGACCTTTTGTCCACTTTCTGTTACTGAGACCTTGTATGGAACCTGTTTGGTGCAAAACTTGCATCATTTGAAATTTGCTAGATCTAAAGTAAAGTTCTGCAGCTACTTTCTTGTGATTGTGTTTTCTCTGCACTTGGGGATAGTTCATCCATTGTGGTTGCTCAGGGGATCTTACATTGTCTCTCAATCCAGCAACCTGGGATCAAATCCCTGTCTTCCTGACAGAAGAACTCCGCGATCATGGACCCAGCAGAGAGCCCTCCTGAGCTCTTGAGCACAGTTGCTCATCTTGTATCTGTTGTAAACAGTCAGGAGGAAACTATGCAGTGTTACAAGCATGTTTTGAGTACTCAGCGGGTGGGGATGAATCAACACGGGGCTATATTAAGGGAAATTCTCCAGCAAGTTCAAGCCCTGACTACAACTAATCAAGCCCCTGTTCCTCCCCAACCTCAAGCCCCACCTGGGGGTGCATCAGAGTCTTGTCTACCTAACCCACAGAGTCAGTGGAGACCCAGAGGAGTGCTGTGGGTTTCTGATATCTTGCCATTTGACATTCTCTCTACAATCCAACACCATCCCCACGGAGTCTTCTTGAGTTGTCTATGTCATCACCCTTCTGACTGTCAGTGCTCTGGCCTGGGCAACAGCTTTGTATGACCGGCAAGATTCCATCTGTTCTTCCTTTGACCACTTCTCTGAGGGGATGTGGAAGGTCTTCAATCCATCAGCCAGTGGCCAGGATGCTGCTAACCAGCTGTGCCAGGGGAGTCAGTGGGCTGCAGACTACACCATTCACTTCTGGACCCTCATAGCTGAGAGTTGCTGGGGCCAAGAGGCCCTTCTGGCCACCTATTACCATGGACTATCTGACTGGATTAAAGATGCATTAGTTTCTTGGGAATAGATACAGGGTTTGGAGACTTTGATAGCCTGAGTTATTCATCTGAACAATCATCTTCAGGAGAGGTCCCTAGCTAAGGGCTTCAAAAGGACCAGTCCTCAGGTTCCCCTAGGTCCAGCTGCCTTTGCAGTGGAGAATGGCCCTGAGCCAACGCAAGTGGGGGGCACATGGCTTTCCCAGACTGTGATGGGGTGACCTCTCCTGATCTACCTGTTGTTGGTCTCTTCCTTACAATTTCCATTCCCTGGGGTGGTCAGGAGCACTCTCTTAGACCTTTTGTAGATTCAGGGTCAGCAGGTTATTTTATGGATTTTTCTCTTGCTGAGCATCTGTCAGTACCTACCACTAGCCTGGATTCTCCCCTTTTTGTAACAGCCTTGGTCATCCCCTGGGTGATGATTGTGTTCATTGGAGAACTGTTGCATTGAGAATTCTGATTGATAACCATTGTGAAGAGATGTCCTTCCACCTTATCCAGTCCCTATAGTATCTAGTGATGTTTGGATTTCCTTGGTTAAAGCTCCATAACCCACACCTAGACTGGTCTACATGTTCTGTAATTGAGTGGGGCCCTGCCTGTCACACTTCCTGCCTCTTGCGCAACCTGTCCAGTGCTCTGAACCCTTGCCACCTCCCGAGTTATCCTGAGTTCCCCCTCAGTACCATGACTTTCAGGAAGCGCTCAGCAAGAAGAGAGCTATGGCCCTCACACCCCATAAGCCTTACAACTGTGCCATTGACCTGCTGCCAGGTACCTCTCCCCCCAGAGGCCACATTTTTTTTTGTCTGCCCCTGAGTGACAGGCTATGGACAGTTACATCAAGGAGGCTCTAGCATCAGGTTTCATCCATCCCTCATCTTCACCTGCTGGGGCTGGCTTCTTCATAGGGAAGAAAGATGGAGGTCTTCAGCCTTGCATGGACTATTGAGGTCTTAACAAGATCACTATCCAGAACCGACACCTGCTACCCCTGATGTGTCTAGTGTCAGCTAATCCAGCCTCCTGGAGTACCCACCTTCCATGGGAAGAATATGCCCACAACACTCTCAAGTACAGCTCTACTGGTATGGCTCCATTTGAATGTCTGTTCAGTTATAAGCCTCCTTTGTTTCCTGAGCAGGAGGAGGATTCTAGTGTCCCTTCAGCCCTGAGTTTTCTGCAGAGGTGTAAGCGGACTTGGAGAAGGGCCCAACAAGCTTTGCTTAGAGCCTCCAAGAGATACCAGGTCCAGGCGAACTGATGGCACAGACCTGCTCCATCTTTCCGTCCTGGGCAGAGGGTTTGGCTGTCTGCAAAGGACCTTCCCCTGAGAATGGAGAACCAGAAGCTGGTGCCTCACTTTGTGGGTCCATTCAAAGTGGAGAGGTGGGTCAATCCAGTCTCCTATCGCCTACAGCTGCCCCGGTCCATGAGGGTCAACCCCACCTTCCATGTCTCCCAGTTGCAGCCAGTTATTGCCTCACCGCTGGCCCCCACCCCAAACCCCTCCTCCCCCTCGAGCCATCAACAGACAGACAGCTTTCACCATCCACAGGCTCCTGAATTCTCGCTGGGTCTTGGGTGGGATTCAATACCTGGTAGATTGGGAGGGGTATGGGCCGGAGGAACGGACTTGGGTTCCAGCCTGGGACATTTTGGACCACGACCTCATAAAGGGATTTCATTGGGCACACCCGGATTACCCTGGGAGCATCAGGAGACATTCCTAGGGAGTGGGGTCCTATCAGGATTTGGGACTTTTCTCACATTGCTGTACCTCTCTTCCACTACTAGATGGACTCATTTTGCCCTTTTGTGTTTATTTTGCTATTGCTCACACCTACGTCTTGTTAGCATGGAGGTATATGTTGTGTGCCTAGCCTGGTGTACTTTGCTGAGTTCAACAGTCTGCTGTGCTCCTGAGAATGTAAGCCTTGAGTTTGTGACCTTTTACCTGCTTTCATTTCTTTTTTAGTGACTCTTCTGTGCTGTTTTTTTGGACCTTATGTGTTTTTTTTTTTTTTTTTGCCTTGGACCTGTTTTTGCATTTTGGACTGTTTTATGTGCTGCCTGTTTGGATGACCTTTTGTCCACTTTCTGTTACTGAGAACCTGTTTGGTGCAAAACTTGCATAATTTGGAATTTGCCAGATCTAAAGTTCTGCAGCTACTTTCTTGTGATTGTGTCTCTCGGCACTTGGAGACAGTTCGTCCATTGTGGTGGCTCAGGGGATCTTACACCATCTCTCAATCCGGTGACCTGGCTTCAAATCCCTGTCTTCCGGACACGGTGCTATTAGTGTGGCAGTCCAGTTACCTTCTAGCAGGTGTAGCATTCAGCAGTAGTGTTAGCGAAGGCCAACGCAAGCTGACCTGTGACTTGGTGCTGTTAGCATAGCAGTCCAGTTGCCTTCTAGCAGGTGTACCATTCAGCAGTAGTGTTAGCGAATGCCAATATGAGCTTATCTGCGACGCGGTGCTGTTAGCATGGCAGTCCAGTTACCTTCTAGCTGGTGTAGTGTTAGTGAAGGCCAATGCTAGTGTAGTCAATCTGAATAATATTATTATTATTTTCCCTGTCTAATTTACATAGTTACTTTTAAAATCAGCATTGACAGCTACACACGATGTAGCAATCTGGCAGCCAAAATTCTCTCAGTCTTCTGCTTTATCGAAGCTAACCTTGTGGCCATGTTTGTTTACAAACTGTCAGACACTCACTAGCACAGAAGTGTTACATCTCTGATGTGTCTCTTTTCCAGTTTTTTAATGTCCTTTGGTATGTTTTTCTCTTGTAAATACTGTATGTGTGAAGAATATATAAAGTTTTGGTAGCCTTTTGGGTGTTCAGTATGTCTTTAGTTTCAGTTTTCAGTTTATTTATTTAGTGCTTAAACCTAGCACTGGATTAGCCTTGTCTTCTCTCTTTCCCAGCTGAGAAAGAAATAATTCTGTGCGTGCACAGCAGAAAAGTTTTTTGTTATTGGATCTTTGCCTGAGCTCCGATGTGGGACGTCGTGTTGTTACACAATTGTTGTGCAATATTGTTATATTATAATATTGCACACTCATTCTCCACTGGGGAGAGTGGCATAATACATAGAGGATAAGCGATTTGATGACAATATTGCATGCCATCAATAAACCCACTAGGAGGGAACAGAATACATGTTTTATTCCAGGGAAAAAGTGGCCCATATGTATAATAATATAGTATATAAATGAGGAACTATTTAATTAAATGAGTTGCAATAGATAATACAGATTTGTCATTTCAATATTTTCATATATATATAAATATAATATCTCCTGAAGTGAAAGTACATGAGTACAATATTTTTCTGACATGTGTCTTCTGAGTCCAGATCCAGTTGCATACTCAGCTCCATGCCTGCCATTGCACGCGACCCTGCTAGGTATGATGTTCAAAATGACCAATTAAAGGAGCGTAAACATCAGCCACTGTACATGCTTCCAAAGGCTCAATGTTCAATTTGACTAGTGAGCAAATTCTGAGAAGTTCCAAGCGTGTAAGGAGGGTCGAGCGAGCGCTCATCACTGCCCCGTGCTTGCAAGACCACATTTGTACACGTGGAGCAGAAATGTATTTTGCTTTTAAGTCAAGTCAACTTTATTGTCAAATATGCTATACATGCTCGACATACAGCACAGATGAAATTTCAGTCCTCTCTGACCCACGGTGCAAACAGGCAATGTGATAAATAAAAATAGAATAACTAAAATAAACAGTATAAACACTCTAGATAAGAAATAGACATAGACTAAACACTCACAGGTATATATACACACATATAGGAGTAACAGTCATATCAGAGCAACAGCCAGTCCACCGGGTTTCCTAGTAACACAGTCAACTGGCTAAAATCTATTGTGTCGATTTTGTAAAATTTTTATTTATTTATTTTTTGTCGTCTGGATCACACAAATGTGCAAACCCATAGACATGGGGAGAATACACGAAACTGTTCACAGAATTTAACCTGAGCTCAGGATCAAACTGAGGATACTGGACGTTCAGCAGAGATACCTCCTCATTAAGCTGGTCTTTATAGTAAAGCTAAAATTTAAATGCAATGTCTTGCCATTAATTTTTACCTTTTTTAGGGCTTTATTTGGATAATCTGACTAACTCAATGATCACTGCCAATTGTTTGAATTATTACAAAGGTTACATGTCAGGTCTGAACAATACAGTGTTACAATCTTATACTTAGCTGCAAGGAAAAATAAATTAATAGAATAAATGTGTTCTGGGCTGAGTTTCCCAAAAGCATTGTAGCACAAAAATCATTATTAAATGGTAAACATTACATTGAACACACTCCCAGTTACTGTACAATACTCTTAAATTTGCAATGCACACTCCACAGAAGTCAACACAGTGAGCTAAATCCTGACAAAAGGCACAAGCATAAATTAAACAAATTTACAAGATAATGTTTATCGGATTAATAATTTTATATCTTTACTTTGAGTGTTACATTTGCAAAACAGATCAGTATTTACAGATTAAGTATGCTCAGTGCAGAGAATTCCACAGCCATCAAGATTAACATCTTATGAAAATTGGCCAGGCTTAAAACACATTCCATGTGTTCTACAGCCCCAAATCAGAAACAAATTTGGATGGTATGTGGAAATTGAAATTAAAACTGAAAACAATTATTTGTAAATGCTCTGACCTATACTGCACTCAAAAGAATACAGCAGCACATTTGATGTTTCACCTGGATTTAATTTGAATTAAAGTTTAGATGATTTTTTTTTTCCAAAATACACATTTTAGTTTTGATTCTTGCAACACACTTCAAAAAATGTTGGGACAGTAAAGCATTTACCACTTTGTAATGTTGCAGTCAATTCCCTGAGGTGGAACAATGAGGGACTGGGAACAGGCATGAAAATTCAAGGTCTCGTCTCGTCTTCTTCCGCTTATCCGGGGCCGGGTCGCAGAGGCAGCAGTCTGAGCATGGAAGCCCAAACTTCCCTTTCCCCAGA
>JANZLB010000002.1:27065368-27075467 GCA_026167865.1 Notarius quadriscutis | reverse complement strand
CTTTAGCTGTGTGTGTGTGCGTGCACATGCATGAAGACAGAAAAAAAATCCACTTCTCAACAACTGTAGTGTTAACATGGCTGATGCTCCACTGTCTCCTGGTTGTCGGCTGGGCACAGTGGCTACCAGTGGCACACGTTGCTGCATCTGATGGTTCATATGAGCTGTGGTAGGGCGGCTGGCTAGCAGCGTGTGGCAGATCAGCTCAGACCTATACTCGCTACTGCACGTTGCAACCTAAACAGGCCACACAAGTCCTACGCACCTTTTGCTAAAGCATAGTGCTGATATCCAAGAATGTGCAGCCCAGTTCTGCATAGCTTCCTGCCTCGCAGCTTGGAGTGGTCACCTGGCCACAGTAAAATGTTCCTGGAGGAGGGTGCTGATGTCTAGAGTACCAGCTATGTCCTGCACACTGCAGGCCATCTGGCAATTGATGGTAGTCATAGCCAGATGGACACTGAACTGGTGGAGAGGTGGCCTAAGGTAGTTATAGTGCAGAGTGAGGGTAAGGTTGCAGGCTGGCATCTGGCTTCCCTGGTGTGTGTGTACGCATGCCACCCTATGTTGGTCTGTCTGGGCAGCTGGGTATGGTGATGTATGCCTGTCGGTGGTTGCCATGTCCATGTTGACACCTGCCTGCTTTACCAACGGCTGGAGGATGATGGGGTTTTGTGCTTCCTTTTTAGATTCACTGTACATGATCACTGTATGAGAATTGTGGATTTTTTTGTTCTTGTTATTGTCTGTTTATTTTGTTCTAGCTTGTTTTTCTTTTTAGTCTTCCTAGTCAGTCTTGTTTTTTTCATTCTATTTTCTTTTTGTTGTCTTTCTGTTTTTTGTAGCTCATGCCTATCTTTTTGTCTTGTCTTTCTTCCTGTGACCTCTAAGCAAATAAAAAAAAAAAAAAACTCTATGGTTGAATGGCAAAAAAAAAATAGAACAGCACATACATTATTTCACACGTTGCACACTTTACTTAAATGTGTTATGACAAGTGTGTTAGTGCCAGCGGGTCGGCGCAGGCTAGAGAATTGGCTCTTGGGGGCTGGACCTGACCTGCAGGCCACCATTTGGTGTTCAAGGCCATAGAGTTGTTATTGGCTACACCTTCAAATTTGACACATAACTTTGAAACGAAGAGTCTGATCAAAATTCTTGATATAAAATTTAAAAAGTTATTGGTCTGAAGATGCTGAAACTGACAAGAAGGAGATCGATTTTAAAGGTTTTACAAAAAATTCAAAATGGTGGAAAATCCAATATGGCAGATTACTATGATACAATTGGCTTTTTGTTCTTCTGGAGCAAGGGAATGTGTTTAAAAATAATTTTGACTCTTGGACAAATGGTTCAAGTGTTACAGCCCAAAATGTGTTTTGGCTTGCTATAGCTCAACCATGTGGCCAATCAGGACAATTTTTCTAAAATGAGTAGTGGGTGAACATAGGACCCTAGCTACCAAGTTTAGTTACTCAAACATATAGTACCAGTCAAATGTTTGAACAAAATTTCTCATTACTATGAATCAGCAAGTTTGTCCAAACTTTTAACTGGTACTGTGTACCATTGGGGCTGGTCCTCATGGACTGAATCATGGTTGCCATTGTTTGGTTCAAATGCTGAACATGAAACTTCTTGCTGACATTACAGCAACTCTTCTGTTTGACTTTCAAAAGGTTTGTGGAAATTAACTTGAGATCCATGCAAAGACAGCAATTGGAGGGCATCCACATTGGATCTGCCTTAATATCAACAAATCTTTGATTAAGGGTACATAGACCATTTACCATGGCAAACATTCAGCTTGTTCGGTGTGTTGAATGCAGGATGTCATTCTTCCTTTGTCATTAGTATCTTTATTTGTGATAAGTGTATATTAATTAGTTCTCTAATGAAGACGATTTCAGCTTTAGAGGTGCACATCCTGACTCTAGAGAGGGTTAGTGAGAATGAGAGCTGTGTAGTTTCTGTAGAAGAAAGTCTGGATGCCCTAGCTGGAGTTGGCAATCCCCCAACTCTGGCATTACAGCATTCACAGTGGGGCAAAAGGGTGATGGCTTGGCAGCATAATTGTAGAGCCAAAGCTGCTGAGGCTCACCCATGGGAGCACCATGCTTCTCCGCTTCATGTGTCTAACAGGTTTGCTCTCCTCCATGAAGCACCCACTGAGAAACCTGAAAGAGCTCAGGTTATAGAATACTCCATCTTATGGCATGTAAAATTAACTAGGCCCTTCGGGGCACTAGTAGCTTTAGTTAGGTGTATATCAGGAGCCAGGGTGCTGGATATAGCAGGTAATCTTAAGAGTCTTTGGCAAACACAGGATTTCAAAGATAGTTATTCATGTAGGAGCTAATGATATACACCTTCATCAGTTTGAAGTTACCAAGAGTAACTTTATAGAGGTGTTTAGCAAAGGCAATGTCTGATGCTGTAGTATGCTCTGCCCCCATCCCAATGTGGCATGGCGATGTAGCTTACAGCAGATTATGGTCACTGAATTGCTGGTTGTCCAGGTGGTGCTCTGAAAACAATGTGGGCTTTATAGATAATTGTAGTTTTGAGGGCAAGGCTGGCCTGTTAGAGCAGGACAGTATCCATTCCACTTGGGAAGGTGCTGCTTTCATTTCTTGCAGCATAGCTCATAGTCTCAGAACAGGCCTAGTTAATTTGTGACAATCCAGAGCCAAGGCCAGGGAGCAGACAAATGGGCTAAACCAACTGTCTGCTAGCTGCAGAGTCATCAATCAGGTTCCACTATATTGAGACTGTGTCTGTTCCCTAAACTATAAGAAAAATTAGAACCTCTCAGAGAGTTTGTTCTTCTCATCTAATTAATATAAAATTAGATCATACTGATTGTACAGCCACTGCCAGCATCTTTGTTCGAAAGATAGGAAAGAATAATAATATATGTTTTAACTGTACCTAATATGCTCTTCTTCTGTTGATTAATGGCTGTTGGCAAACAGCTTTTAGGCACATTACCACAACCTTCTGGTAATAGTAACGCATTATTTACTACCTTGCACCTTGGTGCCCGTAAAAGCAAGGGAAAATATATATTTTAAGACAAGATGATAGTTGCATAAATTATTTAACTTTTTATATTTCAGTGACCATTCAAATATTTGAAAATCATGACCCATCGCTAGTGTTAAGGAGTGCCACCTGTAAGGTTTTTATGCTAATGAACGTTCTGTGTTTCAGAGAACTGAGCCACACAGAGCTATGTGTGTTTACCTGTGTACTGAGTAAACTACTGGCTGTCTCCTCATTTTCCCCTTGAACATGTTACACATTTTTTCTATTTTTTTCTTAACATAACTCATTTGAAACCAATACCAATGTCAACACTGTTTAATGTCTTAAAACTTAACATTCATGGTGTTTGCTTGTCAATTTTTGTTTTCAAACTCCATTTAAATAATGCCAGGGTGGTGCATATGTGAAGATATATTGTACATGCATGCTAGGAGGTTGTGCCTGTGATGTGCCAATGTACTGGTGACATGTGCCTCCAAACAGGCAAGCGCTCCTCACTGTGTCGCTCCAGTAGTGCTGAAGGGACAGCATCACCCTCCTTGCTATGCTCTGTATTGGCATTTCAGCACCAATGCAGGTTGTGGACTGACAGCAATACATGGCCAGAGAGCGGGTCTTACTGACTCTGCATGGCTAGAGCACACTAATCACCTACCCTCCATGAGCCACCTAAGGAGTATAAAGAGGTGCCGCTCACACAAAAAAGTAAGCTTACTCTTACCAATACTCCTGCCTTACTGCCTTTTCTCTGCACCTCGAGACAGCAATGACAATAGTTTTTTTTTTGCATGCCATCGTTGACATGCTCCCTCAGGCTTCCCAATGCCATTCCAGCCAGCAAAAGCCAGCCATGCCACCCACACTTCATCACCGCTCCAAGACCAGGAACTCCCCATGTATGCTTTCACTCACACCTCACTTGTAAAATAAAGTTTTCTTTTCTGCACCATACCACTGTATCCTGTGCCTGTTTCCAGCACCACCCTGAGTGAGCTTACACTGGTGGAGAGTGTTGGGGCTGGAAACCGAAGCAGCTCAGGGTTCCTCTGACCGAACCCCAGTCATCCAGCACCTTCTCGAGGCCAACCTACATCAGAATCAGCTCCACCAAGAGATGGCCCAGGGACTCTACACCACCACCCAAGAGCTCCTGACCCTCTGGCAGCTGACACTGGCACTCGCCACTCCTCTCCCCAACTCAGCGTGGAATTCCCAGCCCCTCCCCAACAAGCTCACCAGGGACGATGACATTGAGGCATTCCTGGGCACCTTTGAGCATGTGACTTCGAATGCCATTGCCCCCTCCTGTGACTGGAGATGCCCAGAGACCATACCAGGCACTTTCTGATAATGAAACAGCCAACTCCTCCACTCTTCATGAGGAGATCCTGGCCCAGTGTGGTCTCTCTTCCCAACGAGCTGCCTCACAGTTCCAGCACTGGGTCTAGAGAATTCTCTAGACCCAATACAAGAATTCTGGGGGCCCATAGATGCCTTGCTCCATATCAACCATTGGTAACTTCAAGCAGACCTACACACCTTCATGGAGGTCTTGGAAAGAGTTGCCATGGATTGGTTCTTAGGAACTCTTCCTGGCAGAGTAAGGCAATCTCTTGGGATGAGAGCTGCAAAAACCCAGAGAGACTTGGTCACTGCCCTGGAGTGTGCCTTGAGCACCCAAGAGCTGGGAAGAGGAGAGAAGATAGATTCTGAAAAGGTTCTCTGGCAGGACTGACCCCAACATCCCACCCTCACCACCCCAACTCAGCCAGTGCCAGACACAAGCACAGCCCAGCCCTCGCCTCTCCTTGAGTTGATGCCTATGGAGCCCAAAGAGCCCTTCCCCAAGCCAGCAAGCCCTAGCTAACTGGATGTGCCATTCATGCCCAGTCTCCAGCAAACCCCAACATGGCCACCATGAGGCTCAGTGGGAGACCAGTAATGGTGCTGCTGGGCTCGGCAAGCACCATCACTCTGCTCTGTCCCTCCACCCTCCCCAAGGCCATTCAGCCTTGCAGCAGCCTAATGATGAAGTGTGTATATGAGCATGTTTGAGAAGTGCTGGCTGCTGAAGGACAGATGGGAGACCGTTGGGGTGAGTGGCTGCTGCTAGTGGGGCTAGTTCCTGAGCTGCCAGTGCCACTGCTGATTGGTAGAGACTGGCTGGGTATCCCCAACCTGTCCTCACAGCAAAGAGAAGGAAGCCAGAGGTCTAGATAATGATGGTGCAACCAATGCCCACTGTCCTCCAGCCACCCCATCCATTTGGCCCAAGATGAGGACAGTGTTGTTGACACTAAGGTGGAAGGTGAGCCCACCCCTCCCACTAATCCTCCCTCTATTCTGTTTCAGCATGTTGCCAGAGAGGGGAACTTTGGGAGGGAGCAGAAAGCTGACAACCACCTCAAGCACTGTTGGTGCCAGGTGCTGGAGGTCAACGGGGTGAGGCAACAGCCAGAACAGGAGACTCCCACTGCCTACTTTCTGGTGAAAAAAGGCCTGCTGTACTACTGCTACCAGAGATGTAGCGAAACTCTCAACCTCCTCATCTTTCCACAATCCAAAATCATATACCTGGCCTACACCCATACACTCAGAGGCTATCTGAGGGCCTGCAACACCTTGGAGAAGTTGCAGAACTGCTTCCACTGGCCTGGCCTGGTGGTGGAGGTAAATAATTTCATTAAGTGGTGCCCCCAGTGTCCGAGGACATCCACTTAGAAGCCAGCACTGGCCTCCCTCATCCCAATGCCCATAATCAATGACCCATTTGAGTGGGTGGGTATGGACCAAGTAGGGCCCCTATCCAAGTCTGCCCTGGGGTATGAATGCGTGTTAGTGCTGGTACACAACAAATTATCCCAAGGCCATCCCCTTTCGTAAAGCCACATCAATGAATATTGCATGAGAACTAGTCCTTTCAGCATGGTGTGAATCTCAAAGGATCTGCTCACTGATTAGGGCATGCCCTTTGTTTCCAAGTTAATGGCTGGCCTGTGATGGCTGCTGCAGATTAAATACCTGCAGACATTAATGTACCACCCACAAACAGGTGGCCTGGTGGAGAGATTCAACCAGACCCTGAAGAGAATACTTCAGTGGGTGGTGGATGAACAGGGAAGAGACTGGAATATACTCTTGCCCCATGTCTTCTTTGCCATTTGGGAGTCTCCCTAGGCATCCACCGGGTTCACCTGCTTTGAGCTCCTGTTCAGCAGGAGGCCCAGGGGCCTGCTCAATGTTGCCAGAGAGGCCTGGGAGGAGCAGCCATCACCCTACTAGTCTGTCATCAAGTATGTCCAAGACATTCAGGTCCAGAATGACAAAGTCATGCCCATCATCTAGGAACATTTGCAGGCAACTCAGGCAAACAAAGTCACACCTACAACCATCCTGCTTAGCCCAAGAAGTGCAAGCTGCGCAACTGCATGCCCCTGCTCCTCCCCCGTGCTAGGTACAAGTTTCTAGCATGTTGGCAAGGACCCTACACCATCATGGAGAGAATAGACCTAGTCAACTACCACCTGCAGCAGCTGGGTAAGCATACACCAACAAAATTAAACCATGTTAATGTGTTGAAATGTTGGGTTGAGCCCCATCCTGCTCTCACAGTGGCTCCTGTCTCTCTATCCAGGTTGGTCAAGCAGGTTCACATGGAGGAGGACTTAACCCCCACCCAGTGACAAGATTTTTGGGAGTTGTCGGACCAGTTTGTGGACGTGTTCTTGGTAACACCCGGGTGGACCCACCTTGTCCAACATGATATAAAGACCCCTCTTCACACTTTCATCAGGCAATAGCTCTGCCAGGGCCTGGAGGCATGCTGCCAGGCTATTGAGGAGGAATACTAGACATGGATGCTTCAGGAAGGGGTCATTGAGAAATCCAATTGTGATAGTGTTCAAGATTGACAGAAATCTTCAGCTCTGCAAAGTCTTCAGGAAGTTGAACACCATCTCTTAGTTAGACAGTCACCCTCTGCCATGAGTTGATGACCTTGTTGAAAGGTGAGGGAGAGCCTAATTCATATCCACATTGGACCTGACAAAGGGCTACTGGCAGATATCCCTAACACTGAATGCTAGAACAAAGACTACCTTTAGCACCACCAATGAGCACTGGCAATAGTGGGTTCTACCCTTTGGCCTCCATGGGGCCCCAGAGACATTGCAGAGGCTCATGAATATTGTTTTATAGCCCCAGCACTGGTACACAGCCGCCAACATCAATGATGTGGTCGTCCAGTCCACCACCTGGCAGGACCACCTACACTATCTCAGGGAGGTGCCATCTGAACTCTGCAGAGCTGGGCTGACTGCTAACCCCCATAAGTGTCATCTAGGGTTCACAGAGGGACAGTAACCTTGGCTATCTCATCAACTGAGGCCTCCTGAAACCAGAGGAATCAAAAGTGGAGGCCATCAAGAGTTATCTCTGTCCCACCACCAAATGCCAGGTACGTGCCTTCTTGGAGTTGGTGTGGTACTACAGATGATTTGTCCCTAACTTCTCCTCTTTAGCTTCTCCCTGTCAGATCTTACCAGGAAATTTGAGCCAGAGAAGGTCCAGTGGAGTGAGGATGCAGAATCGGCTTTCCAGTGCTTCAAGACCACACTGACCAGCTCCCCAGTGCTGAGAAACCCAGACTTCAGCCTCCCTTTCCTGGACCACATGGGCAACTCAGAGACAGGCCTGGGTGCTGTTCTGTCTCAGGTTTTTGATGGAGAACAACACCCCATCATGTACACCAGCCATACACTGACCCCAGCTGAAGGGGGGGGGGGGGAGGTCTGTGGCAAACATACCAGTGGCACATGCCTCCAAACAGGCAAGCATTCCTTGCTGTATTGCTTTGGTGGTGCTGAAGGGACAGTGTCACCCTTCTTGCTACACACTGCATTGGCATTTCAGCACCACCAATATTGTGGACCGACAGCACGCACATGACCAGAGGGCAGGCCTCGCTGACTCTGCATGGCTGGAGCATGCTAATCACCTACCATCCATAAGTCACCAAGGAAGTTTATAGAGGTGTTGCTCACACATTCTGTAAATACCAATGCTCCATGGATATTCTATAACACATAGGCAGACAACACACTCTGCTAATAAAATATTTAATCAATTCATTCATGCTCTGGAGTGGGCAGTGGTGCGGAGGCCACCCTGTTGGCCTCTGGTGCTGGCCCTGGAGCAGAGGCTGGTGCTGGCTCTGGAGTGGAGGTTGCTCTGTCAGCCTCTAGCACTGGCTCTGGAGTGGAGGTCACCCTGTCAGAATTACAAGTCTCAGTCCCTCCTCCCCAAAAATATTTATGGGGGTCTTCCTACCTGGAAGCCTAGAACTAGGACTTGAGCTCCTCCCCAAATGACTTGGAGCTCCAGAGGCATGGGTACTGCACTCTCAGCAGTTGTTCAGCCCACCAGCATGCTGGTCTGGTGAGCCAAAAGATCATGCAGCCAACCCATCAGGTCTCCGGAGGTTTGAGTTCCCCCAGGTCTTCTTGAAAGAAGTGGCACTACAGTAGGAAAGCATGGGGTGGCTGCTCCACCCCATCATATGGTGCCAGAATGTCCAGCCCTATGCGCTGGAGAAAGCACATGGATCTGGGCTTATGCACACGGACCTCAGCACAGAACAGTGCGATGCACCTGTATCCTCCAACTACATCCATTGTTTAGGCAAAGTATTCAGTCAGGAATGCAGTACTGAGATGGACGTAAGTGCAAGGAGGTGTTATTTAACAGGTATGCTATTTACAAAAGTGAGGCAAGGTCAGAGTACTGAAAACAAATGAAACCAAACCAAAACAGACAATCATAATACAGAGTCATAAACCAGAGTACTTAAACATAGCAAGAAACAAATCATGACAATAAGCAGAGTAGACAGAGTTAGTGTTAATACTTCACAACATGTCTGTGACAACAACATCCTTATATGCTCATGCTAATTGCACTCCAAATCAGCAACAGGCGTGAGCAATGAAACATTGTCCCAAACGCGTGCATAATCCATGAACTTGAATGTTGAGTGCATTCGTTGTTGGCTACTGGAGCTTTGGATTACTTCTCGAGCAGGCCAAGTTTCCTGTGTTTTGCGAATTGTTTACATCTGTTTTGCTACTAGATGGGATTCACCCATCAATTTTGACTGCGTGAACAATCAGCTGTTTTTAATTTGCTTAATTAGCTGGGCTTTTAGTATAGTTTTGAGCGACTATATGAGATAGAGCTTGCCATTGGAGATCAGTTGAGTGCATTTGTTGTTGGCTACTGGAGCTTCAGATTACTTATAGAGCAGGCTGTTTTTTGCGATTGGAATATTGTGTGTATTTTTCTGCTGCTTGTACCTGTTGAAAATTCTGCTTATCTACTGCTTGTTAGGTGCATGCTACTCCTTGTGTTTACACCTATTTTGCAACTAGACGAGCTTCACCCATCAGTTTTGATTGCATGAGCAATCAGCCGTTTTTCATTTGCAATTAGCTGGGCTTTTAGTGTGGTTTCGAGCGACCTTCCCCAAATCTCTCACTCTCTCCTACATCTCCCATAACCTGCTCATTATGTGCCTTGACACCATTCCTGTTTGTGGTCTCACCCACAAGAGACACTTCCGTCATTATGCCCCCCCCCCTCCTCCACACACACACACACACACCCTGAAGATGATGCCTCTCCAACCTCATCTACCCTTCAACTACCTCCACTGACACCTTCTGGATCATTGCTGGACTATGGACATTACTGTCCCTCCACATCCTTGCCCTGACAGAGACCTGAATTTCACCTGACACCACAACACCTGCAGCCCTGTCCACCTCCTTCTCTCACACCCCTCACCCATCTGGCCGTGGTGGCGGCGGTGGCACTGGTATCTTGATCTCTCAGTCATGGAAGTTTTCACTGCTTTCACTCTCCCACCTCTCCATCTCATCTCATCTCATTATCTCTAGCTGTTTATCCTGTTGTACAGAGTCGCAGGCAAGCTGGAGCCTATCCCAGCTGACTACGGGCGAAAGGCGGGGTACACCCTGGACAAGTCACCAGGTCA
>JANZLB010000002.1:26910740-26925182 GCA_026167865.1 Notarius quadriscutis | reverse complement strand
CAGATGGGTTAAATGCAGAGGATGAATTTCACTGTGCTTGAAGTGTGCATGTGACGAATAATAAAGGTTTCTTCTTTTCTTCTTCTCTCTCTCTCTCGTTTCTCTCTCTCTCTTGTTTCTCTCTCTCTCTCTCTCTCTCTAGTACCCAGAGCTGCTGGTGGCCTCTTATAACAACAACGAGGATGCTCCTCATGAGCCAGATGGTGTGGCTTTAGTGTGGAATATGAAATTCAAAAAGACCACGCCTGAGTACATCTACCACTGCCAGGTGAACATGACTCCTCCATTACAATCGTATGCAATTCTCTTATAATCTGGCCTGCTAAATAAACAAACTAGCCCAAAATATAGCAAATCAAAAACCAAGGTCTACTAAAATAAGACACAGGATGTCCACTCTTGGTGCTTAAAACTGTCTCAACATTTGAACAGATTTTTATTTAAAAACAAAAAAAATACGTAGGGGTACAAACTTTCGCACTTAACCGTGCAATGGCTGTTTAACGCCCATGGAACATGGCTCTTTAAATTACAACATGAATGAGGGAAATACAAAGGAAAGTGATGGCTTTTACCGGCTCCCAGTGCTTGGAGAGGAGCAGCTGAGCAGAACGCGACGTCCCGGAAAATGTCCAATTCATTCTGAACAAAAAAAAAAAATCTGTATGTGAAAAGCATTGGGTAGGTTTTGACTCTAATTATAAAAGAAACCAGATGAAGTGCGAGAGACGACCGAGTAAGCAAGTCTGCAAGGCGACAGCCTGGTGCGAGGCTCTCCACACTCCTACGAGAGCCAGATATTATAGGGATATTTCTGTATAAAAAGATGTGGCCTACCACTTCCTAATCCTGCCAGCCACATATGTTTGCCCACCCACATGGACTGCCATCACATGTGCCGCTCCGTTTCCGACGCCCAGTGTGCCTAACACACACATCACACGCGTGTAAACACACACAGAGTACTACACACTCCTGTAAGCACCCATGTAACATCTTTAGCCATCATAAACATGCCCTTTCTCATTTTCAGGCAGGGATTTTAATACGGCGCAGCAGTAGTTTTCACATATTATCACATCACTGCATTAGTTCATGGGCATGATTTCGGCTCCAATTAAGTGCAACTCATTTTGAAAAACGCTTATGGTTTTGTAAAAGGCTTTGCTGTTACATTATCTGAGTTGGCATTTTATGGTTGAGAAGCAGCCGTTTTTTCAATCAAAACCAGTGTTCTTTTTGAATTACTGTTTCTGCCTGGACTGATCGCACCAGAGCAAGTTTCAGTGTGGTGAGTATTATGGCTCAGTGAAAGTTTGAGTGATGATGACCATAAAGGTCTGATCTGTACATCTCCATGGTCACTACTTCTCTTTCATTCTGACCGCTCAGTATGCTGGCAGAAATGACGGGAGGAGGCGGTTCGAGGAAAGAATGGGGGATAAAGGAAACTAAACACAGTTTCACCTCTGTTACTGCGGCCTGGGCCTTCGCCAGAAGTCTTTTGTGGAGAGACAGGACTAAAGAAGCGTGAGGGAGAAAAAATGAAAAGGGGGGGGGAGGTTGTGGAATGGGAGATGATTTCAATTTCCAGTCGCTCGGCACGAGGCAGCAGCGTTCTGCTGTTTGGCTGCGGATGAAAGGGCTTGGGGTGATTTGCGCACACAACGCTTTCCTCCGTGGGTTAGACTCTTCACCAGAGGCGTTTGGTGCTCGTTAGACAGGAATCAGATAGAGCTTAATGTGTGAGCATGTTCTGCTGTTAAACCCACCAAAACCACACGATTCCTCCCCTCCTCCCTGAGGAGCAGCCTGAAAAAGCCACACACTCATCCTCAACCTCTCTTCAATCCATTTCACCTCTGCCTGTCACGGCTTCCCTCACTTCTATCGAACCCCAACTCGAGATGGGTTGGTAAGAGTAGCCAAAAACCTCACTCGAGTAAAAATACTTCAACTTTAAAAAAAAAAAAAATAGAGGCGTGTATTTTTGTGATCAAGGCACAAGCACAAAAAGTAAGGCATAACATTATATGTTCTTTTTTTGTGACCATCTGTGCAGGTGGTAACCTGGCAAATAGACACACAGTTGTAAAAATGGGCAGGGTTTGAATAAATATCATCAAGTGCTTTATCAGCCAGTCAGTGCAGTGAGACTTGCATAATGACATATGATTCGATTGCATGTCAAACATAATATCAGGCTAATACAGGGCGGCACGGTGGTGTAGTGGTTAGCACGGTCGCCTCACAGCAAAAAGGTTCCGGGTTCGAATCCAGCAGCCGGCGAGGGCCTTTCTGTGTGGAGTTTGCATGTTCTCCCCGTGTCTGCATGGGTTTCCTCCAGGTGCTCCGGTTTCCCCCACAGTCCAAAAACATGCAGGTTACGTTAATTAGTGGCTCTAAATTGACAGTGAGTGTAAATGTGAATGGTTGTTTGGCTGTATGTGCTAGCCCTGTGATGACCTGGCAACTTGTCCAGGGTGTACCCTGCCTCTCACCTATATTCAGCTGGGATAGGCTCCAGCTTGCCTGCGACCCTGTACAGGATAAGCAGCTACAGATAATGGATTGATGGATGTATAGTCCCAGCATGAAGTCTGCTTTGTTAAAGCCACCATCGATCCATCAATAGAGAGACCTGAGCACAAAACCATTCATGACAACAGTAGTCCCAAAGTCACCATGACAATTGCCATTCCAAACTATTGTAGCAAAACTAAGTCTCGAGAGCCATTTAAGTGTACCTTTTGATTATCCATATGGGACCATCTTCCACAGGAATGATGTGATGAGAACAGCCAGAAGTAGGGCATCAGGATGGATCAGGCAGGTCTGGAGAGCAGGAAAAGTCAGCATCACTGGTATCTCAGGATTGACATGTAACTTGACAGAGAAGGAGAGAGAGAAAGATGAAAAAAGTTGTTAGGTATACCCATTGTACAGCAAGACTAGCTATAACCACATGACTAAAAGGGAGAACCAGAAGGCATCACAGACATGAGGGAGCCCTGGGACATAAAGCAGCCAGCCACTCCATCTAATCTGAGTGAATGCATGGGGGGCAGCATCCATACATCCCAGTTTACCAAAACTGTCTAGGCCCAAGGATCCTTCAGATCTACTCCTTCACCTCATAAAAAGCTACTAACAAAAGGCTTGACTAAACAGATATGTTGTCAGCTGAGACTTAAACACAGACTGTCTGAGTCCTGAACACTACTTGGAAGGCTGTTCCATAACTGTGGGGCACTGTAAGGAAAGGCTCTGCCCCTGATGTAGTCTTCACTGTTTGAGGCATCAACAGATAGCTTGCACCTTTTGATCCAAGTAGGTGTGACCAGAAGACCAGAAGTTCATTTAGGTTCATTTAGGAATGGTGTGAGACCATTCATTGCTTTATAGGTCAATAGTAATATTTTATCAGTCAACCATGAAGGGGGTCAGTCCCTGCATGTCGTCACTCCAGACATCACAGTTCTCAATTGCCACCTTCAAGTCCACATACTCGATTCCAGGTGTCAAGAGAGGAGACTTGTTAAATGTGACTTTCCTGAAGAAAACTCTACCCACAGGTTCCCAGTGGGAGACATTTTTGGCTCACTGACGATGCCTAGTGAACTGAACTTGCCTCTGAGCTACTCTCAGATATGGTTTGAGCTTCCCATAGATTGTTTTCTGGGTCATGTGCTATCTCCAGTTGATGTTTTGTGCTCTGCCAAGTAAGTTGGTATATATTCCATCCAGTCCAAGATTGAAAACATGTCAAGGTCCAAGTTTCTGCACCATAAAGCAAGATGGGCTCCACTGTACTGCAAAAACGTTGGATTTTGATGTCATTATCTATGTTGGAATGCCAAATATGGTCCAACTTGTTGCAGGCATTCCATGCCATTGCTTTTCGAGTTCTACAATCTTTCTTGGAGTCCATGATGTGAGAGCCCAAGTACTTGAAGTCTTCTCTCTTTATGCTGCCACCAGGGGAAGATTTGAGAATTCTTGCCTTGGTAGTGGTACTTATATACTCTGTCTCATTGCAGTAAAGACCCATCTACACAACTTTGAGACTGGAGAAGAGCTTCAGCATCCTTGATTGCACTAGCAATGCAAGATCTGCAAAGTCAAAATTAGTCAAGTTCTTTGCAGGATCTTATATTTCTTTTTGGTTGGATTTCAATGCCTTTTTCATGAATGTTATCCAGAGAGAGAGAGAGAGAGAGAGAGAGAGAACATAATCCAGCACTATGATAAATAGGAGTGGTGTTTGTGTGTCACCTTGTAAACACGACAAATTATTGCAAAAGATGTTTCACTGTCAGGTGTAATTTCTGTAGCAGTGGTGTTGGTCGACAGAGTTCTAATTCATTGATTAGAGGTGATGGAATGCTGTAGAATGGAAGAATTTCAAACATTGTCTTGCTATTTATGGAGTCAAATGCTTTGCAAAAAATTGACAAAGAACATGACGAGGTCTCAGTTACATCTCATTTCCTCAATGATGCAGTGAAGGGAAAAAGATGTGTGATGGTGGATCTTCATCTTCTAAAGCCATTTTGAATTTTCCTGAGTAGTGGATCTACTGCCAGTACAAGTCAATTTAGCAGAAGCTTGTTATAAAACTTTTGCTATGATAGGAATGAAAGTTCTATACTGTAGTTGGATGAAGATGTTAAATCATCTTTCTTTGACACTGGAATGATTCCACATTTTAGCCATGCAGATGGTGGAGTGTAACAAAGGTAGCATTGCATAGTTGGAGAAGGTCATAAAAACTACATCTTTTCATAAGTTGGTGGGAATATTATCAAGGCTAGGTGATTTATCATCAGAAAGATTCCAGGATGGTTTTTAGTTCATCAAGAGAAAAAGGTTCAGTGGCGATGTTAAGTTCACTGAATCTTTGTATCTTTATTTGATTAGCTGGTATTTTTGGTGGCTTACTAAGAAGTTAACTAAAATGTAATCAGTTGGCTTTCCTGTTTTCTTGTGAACCACCTTTAAGTTTGATCACTGGTTTTGATTTATGTCCAGTGAGTTTGTAAGTTAATTTCCAGGTGGTCATGTGTTGTTTGATGAAACAGCTTTCCAATCAGTTTCTTTCATGGGATTTATAAGTGGCTTAATTGGTTACCATTAGACTGAGGCAAGTGGTGCAAGATGCAATTCTATGGTTGGAGCCGACAGATGAAAAAGGAGGAGAAAGCTTGGCACTCTCTTATACTGTTCTATTTGTTGTGGATCAGGATATAATCAATTTGAGGTTGATAACCTGCAAGGTGTTATGTCCACAACTTGTTTGATGCCTTCATGAATTTGGTGTTGGAGATAGTTAATTCAAACTCCTGAGTGAAGTTGAAGAGCTTCCCTCCATTCCTGTTTGTCTAGGAGTTGTATGCAAAATAGGCATCAGTAGGTCCAAACTGGCTGTTGAAGTCACCAGCTACAAGAAAATTGTGTGAGGGAACTTTTAGTGACATCTAAAATCTTGGTAAAACAAAAACTTCAGTCTCATCACTAGAGTTGGTTGGACTATAACAATAAATGACAGTTATTTTAAGGTTGCTGTTGAATTCAGCAAGTGACTGGTTGGTAATTTTTGATAGCTGTATTATTGGATAGTCTTGTCTGAGTGGTATATTTGATGTTTTTGGATGCTGACAATGTCAATCTTATCTTTCAAGGTGGTAGACATTAGTTCATGTTGTCTGTTGGTTTGTGAAATGGATCTAGCATTAAAAGGTGCTAGAGATTGTTGGTCTTTTACACCTCATAAATTTGAGTTCCTATCTCTCCTCTTTCATGAGATCCCCTTTCCAAGGAGTTTGAGGGACTTTGTCATGAGTTTCGGGAGAAACGTGATTCAAACCAGAGTTTTTAGGGGCTTTAACCTTCATGCTGTGATTGGTTATATGGTTTGTGAATCCTTTTGATAGCTGTGTAGAGAATGTAGAGTGCCAATCCTCTGTTCAGGTGATTTGAAAAGACACCAGCTCCCTATGGCAAGAAATTAAAATAATCCAACCTCGAGGTAACAAAGGCATGAACTCATTTTTCTGCATTGTGTACTGACATTTCTTATCTTAGCAACATTTCTAAGTTGAACGAAAGCAATCCTCATAAATCAACTTGAGTTTCAAATGAAAGACTGGAGTCATGTTAAATGTTAAGAAATTGTACATCATAATTTAGCCACTTTTATAACCAAGGGCATAGCAGGGAGTTGAACCCCATTCCAGACAAGGGTCACCATGTTGGTTTGTGTGTTTAGAACACATTAGCATTGTTAATTCTCTGATGCTGCGATACATTTCGCATGCTTCCTAAAAATTGAGCACTTTTCATGTTGTTAGTGTGGTGACAGCACTGGAGGTGCAAGGGTTTGTCATTGCCACTTGTAACTTTGTGGCTATATTTATAAGGCCTGAACACTGGAGGTGCTCAAGTCATCTTGTCTTTGGAGTGGTCTTATTATTAGGGTGCAAGCACCAGAGGTGGAGGCTAAAGGCCTTTACTGGAGGTGCTAAAACCCTATTGTTTGAGTGTTTATTATTATTATTATTATTATTATTATTATTATTATTATTATTATTATTATTATGCCCAAGAAATGGAACAACGGGTTTCTCTCTGTAGTTGCCATGTATTTCATCCAACATTCATGAATTTTGGTGGGGACATCATCATGTCCGATACATTTCCCCATTAGCTTGCCTTAGCTCTGCCCAGCAGGAAATCAGCCATTTTAAAATTTGTTTTTTTCAAAGAACTTATGTACTTTTTCAAACTCCTTCTACAGATCTCATTGGATTCCCTTGGAATTTGGTTGGTATGAACTCCAGACATGTGATGATAAATTGTGAAGGCATAATGGATCTCAAATGAGAACAAAGGTGGACAACTGATTTGCTTGAGAAGCAACACTAACCTAGATGCAAGGGTCTTCATGGTCAGGACACAGTTGCTTTAACTTATCACATTTGGCATGAGTACGACTCATTCATCCATCATCTGTAGCTGCTTATCCTGTTCTACAGGGTCGCAGGCAAGCTGGAGCCTATCCCAGCTGACTATGGGTGAGGTACACCCTGGACAAGTCACCAGGTTATTGCAGGGCTGACACAGGGACAACCATTCACACTCGCATGCATACCTACGGTCAATATAAAGCCACCAATTAACCTAACCTGCATGTCTTTGGACTGTGGGTGAAACCAAAGCACCCGACATATTTCCCCATTGGCTTGGATTATCTCAGGAAGTTGGCGACTTAAGATTTTGCTTTTTTACATAATTTCTGTACTTTTTTGAACACTATACAGAATGCATTAGATTCCCTTGAAATTTGATTTGTATAAACTCGAGACGTGTTAATAAATTAAGGTATCATGTAGATCTCAAAAGATGACAGTTGTGGGAAACAGATTTTCACGAGTCACTAAACCAGATGCAAGGGTCTTAATGATCAGGACACAGTTACATTAACATTTATTAAATTTGGCATGAGCATGACTCATAATTTTGAAAAATTTTAATGTTAGGTTTGAATGACTCTGCTTAAGAGGAAGCTGGCCAATTTGGTATTTGTACATATTTCACATGCATTTTATAATCTCTTTCAAGCTCCGACAGACTTCATTAGATTTCCTTGAAACTTGTTTGGAATAAACATCAGACATATGGAATGATGAATTGTGAAGGATATGCAGATACATCAAATGAGGACAATGGTTAGAAACTGATTTGCATGAAATGCCACACCAAAAATCTGAATTGGATATGACTTGGTGATGCTTGATTTGATCAGCCTCAAATTGTGCAACATAACTAATGGTCCAGTCCTAATTATACCAAAGTGGCAATTATGAGTCAGTCAATAGGCAATTTTATCTGGACCAAAACCACAGATGAAAGTCCCTTAACCTGACAGGTGCCCCAGGATTGAACTCAACACGACACCACTATGAGTGCAACAATTTTGTGTACAAGCAAGCCGATATTCAAAATCTGTGGGTGGAAAGAAAAAAAAAAAAGGGGGAAGAGCAGAAAGAAAATCCAGAGACAACCAGAAAAGGAAATGGGATGGGGGTGAACACTGAATCATGTTTTGAATCATGAGGCCTGCAGGATAGGTTTCTCAGTGAAATGTCAGACCAAAGGAAGGAGGAGGAGTGAGTATAAATGTGCTGATCCTTGCAAAGCAAAGTGTAACATAGGAAATGGATTTTTATATGGAGGAAACTTAGAGGATGAGTGAGATGTCTGAAATCAACCCTATCAATAGTATAAGTGCTACCTGTAGTAGATTAGAATCACTTATTGCCAGGTATGTGAACACACATGAGGAATTTGACTCCGGTTTCACTTAGCTCTTAGTACAAACAGATAAAAAGCATAGACAAAAAACAAAAAGAGCTATGTACATGTAGAAGGGTAAATACATGTATAGACAAGGATCTCATATCTCTAGCCGCTTTATCCTGTTCTACCATAGGCAAGCTGGAGCCTATCCCAGCTGACTACGGGCAAAAGGCAGGGTACACCCTGGACAAGTCGCCAGGTCATCACAGGGCTGACACAGACAACCATTCATCTGATTTTAGGTCTGTAGAACACTGCGTTTCCCCAAAACAGGAGAGCGCCAATATTCGCTCACCTAAACACGTAGTCATTCTGGTCAATCTCGCGGCCTTTCTTCGACCCGTTCAGGATTCCCCCGTTTCCTACCACGGCACACCGGATACACTGGGACCTGTTCTGCCTTTTCTCCCAGTCGTCAAACAGTCGCTGATTAGCGGTGGTGTTTAATAGGCCCAGTGCACTCTGGAGAACTGCAACACACATTAGACATGTCATACGATAGTAGCTCCTAACAATTACAGGCTATCAGTTTCATGTTCCACAACACAACACGTGCTACCAAGATGCAAGCCTTGTGGAAAAATCACTCTACACGAAATGACAAAAAGCAAACAAAGTATTTGCCAGAGTCATAACAGCACTGAACATGGATACTCCTAGCACAAACACCTGAAATACGCAATACATTATGAATGTGCGTATTTTTTTAAACATGATCTTGTGTGCACCAGCAAAAGGACAGCCAACCAATTTCATTGTACTGTACTTGTTCATTACAATGGCAAACTGTATCTAAAAACTGTTCTCTACTGAGAAAATATCAATAAGAAGAACTCCAGCCCCTGCAATAAATGCAATCTGATAACCTCTTAAGATTATTGTTCATTGCTAGCAGCACACAGCAGCAACTGCTGGACAGATGAGGAAAAATGTCCGACACACCTACCAGACAATGCTAGGTGAGCGAAGAGAACATACCCAGTACACGAGCTTTGAACATCAGCCACGATTGATCCTTGACAATAAGGGATTTTGATGCAATGAGAACAATTGTACCTGAAGCACTTTTCCAACCTTAAATCCAGGTAGTTTTAAAAGAGAGAGTCAGCCAACATTATAAAGAAGGAATTTATCTTAAGCAAACAGATGCATCTTTCTTGGCCAGGATCCAATTCAAGGAAAAAGCTCAATAAAATGTCCTGAATAATAACTAGGTTAATCATTTCAATACATCAGTGTTGGCACCAATCCCATTTCAAGCAGGTAGCGTTGACAAAAAACAAACAATAAGGCTGCAGTTTCACCAGGCAGCTCATACACACCTGTCGTTACAAAGCACTAACCAGCCCTCAAACAGGTTTATACGCCAACCTCAGTTTCCCCATGAGACCAAATGGTCAGTCTAAACATTTGTAAACAGACATGTGGAGCAACACCTTACTTAAACTTGACTTAAGCAAGTAAATAGAATTTCAGATCAATATTGGCATGCATAAACTAAAACAAGTGAAATCAATCATTCTTGGGGGAAATAAATAAACGCCTCCGTATGAACTAGAAAACGTTCTAAAAAGATGGCAGGACAACAGTGACATTTATAATCCCATCCACATACTTCCAACTCTACCAATTTGCGTTACAAACTAGAATTGAGAGTAAACTCACTATAGAATTACCCCCCAATCACCATATGTAAAGTAGCTGAATCATCTCCCCAGGATTATTTTCCTTCATGCACATCTTCAGGTGGTATACTGCAACTGTGTAAGGCTTCATCAAAATCCATCGAACCATTTAGGAGGAGTTGCGCTTACAAGACACACGGACAGGGCAATTCCCATTCCCCCCCATAATTAGTGAACACTACTGAACCTGCTCTTCTGACCTCACCTCAGCCGTTTTTGGGACGGGGATACAAGTATATAGCATCAGCCATTAAATGAAGACAAGCTCAAGGCAACTTGGTCATCAGATCATCCCTGCATAAAAGGCAAGGCTAAAAGCACATCAGGCTGATTTCTTGATCAGTTTCCTTTAAAATATGGCACTCGGTGCAGAAGAATGCACCATTTTATTTCCCCCCCACCTCACCAAAATGTTATGGGGGTGGCCCTCTTGTAAATATTAAGAAGCAGAGCTGGCAGGGTGTGCTTGGGTAGCTTCAACAGGTGATGGAAAAGTTACTGAGCAGGTAGTCTTATGAAAACAAGCAGCATTCGTGACATCAAAAGTTTTGAGTTAATCAAAAGTTTGAGAAGCAAAGGTCAGGAAAAACCAGTTGCAAGCATAACATACTTCATGTTTGGTATGCCGATTTAAAAGCCCTTAGACTGCTTCATACCAATATCCCACCCCTTACAGTTAAAGGATATGTAAATCAAAGTGTCCCCACTCTTACCCTTATAATATTGAATCTCAACAGTACCAGCGACACTCACCTTTGAAGTCAGGACCACCCCACCCATAAGCACCGTAATAGTGGCGTAACCGCTCATATTCTGGCTCGGACAAATGCTTTGCCCATTGCAGAACTGGTATGTTGGCCAAGAACCTCTTGCCGAAGTCAGTGTGCAACACCTTTTTCTGAATACTGCTTGGGCAGCTCTGAAAGGCAAGAGAGTACCCACTCAATTGTGTGTTAACTTGCTTTGTAGTTAAGCACATTTAAAGTAGGATTATTTTGCAGTGCCACTAAAAGTGACTCACTCATGCCTTAGCTTAAAATGGTGTCTCAAAAGTTACTGTAACTTGTTAGGTGAACAAGACGGAAACGTCAGACAAGTTTTTCCATTAGTTCTTAGCATGTACATCAACACCCAATTTTATTTCAACACAACAGTTTTGAGGTTAATGTTAAAAAGTAAAGGTAAACGCATAGAGATGAGAATGCTTACAGTTTGTGGTAGATCATCAGTGGTGTACGTGTCTCCAAAGAAGTCTTGTTCTGTGGGTTTAGCTGGTTTGGTGGACTTTAGGCGCTCCACTGGAGGTTTGGTTGCCTTTAAGTGTTCCACTGGAGGTTTGGTGGGCTTTAGGTGTTCCACTGGAGGTTTGGTGGGCTTTAGGCGCTCCACTGGAGGTTTGGTTGTCTGTTGCACACTTTCAGTCACGGAGCTGCCAAATGGACAAACGCACATCACTAGGGTGCTTTCTACACATTAGGACAGCAGGATAGACCAGTGGTGAAGCACCATTTCCACAGATCTCCTGTTCACCATGAACACACTGAAGTCATTCAACTCCATGATCAATTATTCACAATCCATAAATTCTTCCTCATTTGACCCCGGTGAAGTTCATTAGGAATGTACACCATCTGTAGCTCCAACGCCTACTGACTTGATCAAGTCTGCAAAAGGAATCTGCCAGGAAGTACTGAACCAGACTAGTTGACCAACTGGTCTGGAGTAACAACTGAGGCAGGTTCTTCCTCAACTGTCACCAGACTGTCTGGTCCCTGGTCATGTTAATGCCCCCTCTCCTTTAACAAACCCAGTTTCTGATGCTGAAAACCAAAGAGCTCAGAGCTTGAAGACTCAAGGCAACAAGGTACCATGGTCCCAATTTTAGTGGGTCATTCCATACCAACTTTACAGCATGGACACTTACAAGATACTTACTTTCTTCAAATACATGTTGAACATTCATTTTTAAACATAAGCAAATAATTCAAGCACCTCAAGCATGAAGTTCGCCATATATACACTTTACCATGTCGTCACAGTTCAGTGTTGGATGGATTTTTTCCACCCCTCGATCAATGATATTGGGGGTAGGTGGGTGCTGTTTCTCATTTCCTCTTCTCTACAATGATTCATCCCACCCTGAAACCTACAGCATGTGGTCTGAACACTACACTGGCATTTTTAAGACTGCAGTAGCCTACATATGAACTACAAACATCAAGTCTATTCCACTACACAGCGTGCAACAATAAAAATAAAAGTTGTATGCAGCAATACACTGAAGGAGTACTCAATGTGCTTACACTAGGTTTCAAAAGCAGGTTTATGTAATAACTGAAGAGCTTAATTTTGTTTGTAGAACTACAATAGAGGATAATTGGTCAGGCTCATTTTGTAGAATCCCACACCCTCCAAATAAAATGGAGGGGAAAAAGAAATTCTAGAAATATAACCAACTGCAGAAAGGGACAATAGCCCCCAAGCATAGCCATGTCATCACTTGTATATCACAATGCATTATGGGGGATAGCCAGGGTCAGTAGCTGGGCAATATAGTGGATGTTAGATAAAATTTTACATGAGAGGAGTGATTTTGCTGCACTGTCATGGAAGACAATGAAATTGATGATTTAAAGAGGTGGAGAACATGAGGGTTTAAAATCTGAATCCAAATCAAGCTTGGTGAGAAGATACAGTAAGACATAGACAAGAGTTTGACCGAGTCTACCACACCGCATAACATCAAATCTCAGAACGTCTCATCAAAACACGTGATTAGTTAAATAAAACTTGATATCAGGAAACGTATCAGAAAGTGAAAATTTAAAAGTCAACTGATCCATTCCTGGTTCTTCCAAACAAGTATACCATGATGAAAAAGACATGCGTTTTGTTTAACAGCAAGGCTTTTTACTTTTGTTCCCAAATCGGATTCCTTTATCCAACTCTTAAAATCCCTCATGGCAAGTGCACAGGTGAATAAGCGTGATTAATAACCTCACAAAATCGTTGCAGATTAACTTTAGAAAGCACAACTAAATCTGAAGTAGTTTAGTTGTATTAAATAATGTGTTCTTTTTGTTTTCAGGCAAAAGATTGTGACAAGACCAATGGTAGGGTGTTCTCACGCTTTCGCAAAGTTTTAATAGAAAGACATCCGATCAGATAAGCCTGGTGTGATATTCGACATACCAACTTATCGTACGGTAAATGAAAGTGAACTACCACGATTTTGGCATTTATGCGCTGTACACCTACATGGGGAAGTTGCCAGAGTATTAGCTTGACACATTGAATAAAAACATGCTCCGACCTCCCAGCATGCAACAGTTATCCAGCCAGGGGATCCACTGAATGGGGAAAAGATAATGCATTGCTCCGTTGTACAGACCATAGGCATAGAATTGGGTATGGACATGTCCCTACCAATATCAAACGACAGCTGATGCGTCCCTACCAATATTTCTGATTTTTTTTTGGGGGGGGGGAGGGGGGTTAGAACCCACGCTCCATCCGTGATACACAAATGGTTACTGTAGGTTTCCACCTGATGAAACCATGCAAAATTCACTCATGAATATTCGCTCTGGGGGCGTGGTCATGAAAACAGCAAGCAGTTAGGCTACCATGTCAATTAGCAAGTGTGGTTGCAGTGCAGTGACTGGCTGCTAGCTAGCAAAATCCTTGAGGAACGTAACATTAAATTAGCTCGTAAAATGAATCCATTAACAGTTTGTATTCGGTGTGTAAAAACGGCAACATACGAAGATGACCAAGTTTGTGTGGCATGTAAATAACCCGACTTGATACTGACAACTGGTGTTCATTAAAGTCAAAGACACTATTAAAACCTATCAAATTGTGCTAACGTTCGCCAATATTGCATCGAGTCTCGCTTGTGACATGCCTGTAAACTTTAGCAGCCAGCTAACCCTGAATTTGAAGTGCTTCAGTTAAGACCTGCAGAGCCCTGACCAAGTTTGTGTAACATGACATGTAAACAACCCATTGTTGGTGGACATTAAAAGGTGTCTGGGCCACAAACAAGCAAATAAAGTTTCACGCAATAAGCATAACAGCCTCCACCTTCTTGATCAGAAATTCAGTTACTCCCGCCTCTCTTGAAAACATCATATACAGAGTACACACACACACTGAACTGATTGGTTTTCGAGGGGGTTCATTTGAAAGCGGTGGCTAAAAACTGCTCTGTAGAACCCTGTCCCTCCCTCCCCTCTGGGCTTAAGAAGACAAACGGGCAATAATATAACCACCAATCAGAATTCAGACATGTTCTGGGGCCAAGTAAAATTGTAACCTCATCTCATTATCTCTAGCCGTTTTATCCTGTCCTACAGGGTCACAGGCAAGCTGGAGCCTATCCCAGCTGACTACGGGC
>JANZLB010000002.1:26892826-26903373 GCA_026167865.1 Notarius quadriscutis | reverse complement strand
TTAAAACCGGTTACCGCTGTGATGTCACGCACTCAGGGCTGGCTGGCTCAGCGGGGCAGCTCGAATGCCAACTTTGTGGTCAATTTTAACTCTCAAAAATATATATTTTTTTATTCCCATTTATGCAGTATACAAGAGTCAAGGATGGAGATACTATCCACTCAGAAATGTATTTAAAAATAAAGGCTCTGCATAGCTCCTTTAAGCACCTCTCCCACTTTCACTTAACGCGAAATATCGTTCAGTGTTCATTCCTGTTGTACCAAGCCTTTACTGTTTGCTTGCTTTCCTGTGTTATCAACCCTTGTTCTCATATTATTCTCATCATTCTCTAGTCCTGCTTGCATTGCCCAGTTTACTATCGACTGACCCTTGCCTGTCCTTTGACCACGATTTTCATCTAACATTTTGGCTTTCTTTCCAGTTTGCTTCTCCCACTATCCCCTGCATATACATCCATAAGTGCCTGCACCCTGACAACACGTTCAGTGAATATTTTAAAGGTGCATCAGTGAGTACAATTTATAACTTGATTTATATTATTTTGATTTGTGTTTTATATTATGCATCTTAACTGCAATTGAGCTTTTAGCTAGGTAAAACATTAGCTTGTTTTAACGAGCTCTCTGAAGTAATTATTTTGTTTGGTTATGATTGGGATTGGGATTTTGAAAATGACGTGAACTCTTTTTTTTTTTTTTGTACAACAGAAGTTTGTAAGTTGGAGCATTGGTTTGATTTAATAAGCCTCATTCTATGATCAGAAGTGCTCATAGAATTGGCATAAAGGTAATTTTATCTTTATTCTTAGGTCAGGGATTTTTTGTTTTAAGTTGGATTAAATCTTCCTTGTATGAGCGAAGACTTCAGAGGAGATTTCAGAGATGATTCTGCAGAGTCCAGAAAGAATCTTTTCCAGGACTAGATGGCGAGCCCAGCCCACATGATCTAGATCCTGATGCCTGCAAGAAGAAGGCTGTGAACTAAAGAACACTCAAGTATTCCACACCTACCTCAAGTGTGGTAGGATTGAAATGTACACACATACATACAGCCCAGGAGACAACAGACATACAGACTTTTCTTCATGCCAGTCCCACACAGGAGTGGGAGCAAGAACTGTGACTTACAGACATTTCAAAAAAACCTGGGACTATTTTGACTTTTGAATGTGCATACAGTGTACAGTCTAGATGGCCTTTGCTTCTTCGTGTGCAGCAGTAAAAGACCTTGGAGTGATCATTGATTTCAATCTCTCTCTCTCTCTCTCTCTCTCTCTCTCTCTCATTTTAAACTCAAATCAATAACATGAGGATAGCTTTCATCTCAGAAAAATTGCTAAGATAAGAAATGTTTCATGAAAATGTCAACATGATTCAGAAAAACTAGTTCACACCTTTGTTATATCTAGTTTGGATTATTGTAATGCCTTACTGTCTGGATGTTCCAATAAGTGCATAAATAAGCTCCAGTTAGTTCAAAATGCAGCAGTAAGAGTCCTGACTAGAATTAGAAGATATGACCTCATCACCCCTATCTTATCCACATGGCATTGGCTCCCAATCAGTTTGATTATAAAGTACGACTATTGACCTATAAAGCACCAAATGAGCTCTTGCCACAGTACCCGAGTGAACTTCTGGTCCTTTATAACCCACTACACCTATGTGGATCAAAAGTTGCATGCTATCTTTTTGTATCTCGTAGTGAAGGCTACATCAGGGGGCAGAGTCTTGTTACAAAGCTCCCTTGTTATAGAATAGGCTTCCAAGTCATGTTTGGGACTCGGACACAGTGTTCGTGTTTAAGTCTAGGTTGAAAACATATGTTTTTAGTCAAGGCTTTTGTTGAGAATATTTATTAGGGAAAAGTAGATCTGGAAGGTCCTGAGGCATCATGTTTTGATAAACTGGGATGTATGGATGCTGTCCCCCCCCCCACACACACACACGCATGCATTTACTTGGGCTTGTTGATGGTAGAGTGGCTGGCTGCTTTATGTCCCAGGGTTCCCTCATGTCTTACCTTCTGCTCTTTCTTTTAGTTATGCTGTCATAGTTGGTCACGCCAGAGTCCCTGCTTGCACTCGACACAAAACGTATAGTTCTTAACCAATAAGCAAGACTGGGCACGTACCTAACAACTACTCACTCACTCACTCTCTCTGTGTCAAGTTACATGTCGATCCTGAGACACCAATGATGCTGACCTTTCCTGCTCTTCAGACCCCCCTGATCCATTGTGATTACCTTCGTCTGGCTGGAGTTTCATCACATCACAACTGTGCTGAATGGCCCCATATGGACAGTCAAAAGACACACCTGGAAGATGGACATTTAGTTTTGCTATGATGGCTGAGGACTACAATTTCCATGATAACTTTAGGACTGCAGTTGTCATGAACAGTCTTGCACTCAAGTCCTCATCAATGAACAGTTTAACCGCAACAGAATAGACTTCATGCTCAAACTCTAATGAATTTACTGTTTACACAGTTGTACTTTGTGACTGATTAGGACACAGTTATAGATGCAAGTTATTTATAAATCATGCTGTCAGTTGTCACCCAAATGAGGATGGCTAACTCGACTTAAATTGTGCAACAATAAGAATAATATTCCTCAATGTAAAATTTAAAAGAATTTGGGGATGACATCATAATGTACACTGCAAGCCCACTATAATGAACTCTTACTAAAAACTTTCGCTTACAATGAGCTAAGCTCATGTCCCCCACCTTTACTGACAATGAATCAGAGTCTTCAAAAAACATCACTGAGCCAAACACTCCTCGTGCCCCAGAGGCAATTAGTGATCAAGTCCACAGTCAACAATCCATGTTAATGCCATAAAAAAGGCTTAACTAGCCTTGCTTTGGTGTCAATCATGAACAATTATCAATCACTGCAATCATTGACTTAATTCTCTTAAAAGGACTTTTTTGAGCTAAAAGCAGTTTTACTTGAATCTAACAGTAAGCACTGTTGTCATGGCTACTTAAAGTTTCCATTTGTCAGAAAATGCAGATGATAGATGTTATCATTGGAAGAGTTTTATTTAAAAACAACAACAACACTGGCAAACAGATTCAAATCAGTAATCAAAAATCAGAATCAAGAAACAGGCAGTGATCAAGCAAGGCACAAACAAGGTATCAAAGGTGGAGACAAAGTGCAAAATCCAGAACAGTCAGAAACCAGAATATCAACACAGTACACAAGGTACAGCATGTATACTTCACAAAGTATGTGTTTAGTGAGAGTCCTTATAAGCGCCTGTGGTAGCAGGGGTGTGGCCAAGCATCAGTTTGTGAATGGAGGCCGGAGTCAGGGAAGGTGAGTGGCCAAGTCATTACACCTGTTATCAATTAATGTGTGTTTTGTTGCAGTGATGGTGGAGCATAAAAGGAGGGGGAGAGCAGAGAAGAGGTCTCTCCTGACCAGAACGAACGAGCGAGCGAGCGAGTGAAAATAAAGTGTGTGAGAACTTCAACTCCCGCCTGCCATACTTCTGTACTCCACCCACACCAGGGACTTATTACAGTGGTGCCGAAACCCAGGACATACAGAAGGGAACCACCACATGGAGTCCTTCCCATTTAAGGAACTCCTCCATGCCCTCGCTCCTGCCCAGCACAACCAGCATCAAGCACTGACCACTTTCTGGAAGGAACAAGAGCAATGCTTTGAAGCCTTGATGCTGGCCCAGCAGGAAGATCTCCAGGCATTCCGGCATCTGCTCGTGTCGGCAGGGGCTTCGACCACCACCACAGTGGACCCTCCTCATGCCATCCTCTCGAAGATGGGCCCACATGATGATCCAGAAGCCTTTATTGCTCTCGTCGAGCAAGCAGCTGAAATGTGGGGGTGGCCACTTGAGCAGCACATGGCGCGCCTCTTCCTGCTCCTGACTGGTGAGGTGCAGTGCAGCAGCTCCTGCTGACAGCCAGCTCATGTATGCCGACCTAAAGCGAGCCAACCTGCAGTGCATCGACCACTCCCCGGAACAACATCGTTAACACTTCCGGACGCTGACATTGGAAGAGATCAGCCAGCCGTTCACATTTGGGCAATGACTCTGGGATGCCTGCCGTTGGTGCCTGAGGGCGAAAGACCGCAACGCCAATGGAGTCTTTGATCTGGTGGCACTGAAACAGTTCATCTCTCGACTTCCAGAAGGTATGACAGAATGGGTCCAGGGTCATTGCCTGGCATCAATAGAATGAGCCATCGAGTTGACAGAGGACCATCTGGCAGTGGTTCCAATAGCAGGCGAATGAGCTGCCTCTCCTCTTTTTTCCCCCCTCTCTCTCTCTCTCTCTCTCTCTCTCTCTCTCCTTCACCCCGTTCCTCCACCGCAGAGGCGGCAGCCGGCTCCCCCCCCCCCAGCCGGCCTGTTGCACTTGTGGTGTCATCCCATTTCCCTCTTCCATGTCTGTGTCTTCTCCCCCTCAGGTGAGTGGCACCCATAACACTGGTGCAGAAGGAAAGCCTGGGCCAGTGTGCTGGCGTGATGGGGAGCCAGAGCATCTCCAGAGTCAGGGCTCCACAAAGGAGGTGGGAGCTGTGATCCAGATCCACAACGTGCCAGAGACTGCCCCCAATTGGGCCGGGATGTATCGTATACCAGTAAGTGTTCAAGGGGATGGATACAGATCACGTGTTGGTGAATTCCGGTTGTAATCAGACCAAATTCACCAAAGCCTGGTGCAAGGTGAGGTATTGGGGAGAGCACAAGTGGTGAAGGTGTCGTGTGTGTGTGTGTGCGTGCATGGGGATGTTCACAATTATCCTCTAGTGTCCATCCATATTCTATTCCAGGGCCAAAAGCATAGAATAAAGGTGTCAGTTAATCCTTGTCTCACCCACTCACTGATTTTGGGGACTGATTGGCCAGGGTTTAAAGAACTGATGGAACACAGTAAGAGGTGAGTCCTGCATTAATATGTCATGGGAAGATCCCTGTGTGGCATTAACTGGGGAAGCTGTCACAGAGACATCTACATCAGCACCGCATCAGGGTGATACAAGGAGTGAGGAGCAGCTCACCTCTCCTCCCTCTCTTGGGGATTCCCTTGAGGATTTCCCATTAGAACAGTAATGAGACAAGACTCTGCATCATGCATTTGACCAAGTAAGAGTAATCAATGGTCAAACTCTCCAGCCAAGCATGACACCGGCCTTCCCATATTTTGCTGTTATTAAGGATAGGTTGTACCGAGTGACGCAGGACACTCAAACTGGTGAACCAATAACTCTGTTGTTGATCCCAAAGAACCGTAGGGAACTCCTATTCGATCAGCTCACTTTAATCCCATGGCTAGACACTTGGGGCAGGATAAAACACTAGCCCAAATAATGGCCCTGTTCCATTGGCCAGGGATTAGCGGGGATGTCCATCAGTGATGTGCAGCGTGCCGCAAATGCCAATTAGTAAATCCTGTGGCCACTCCAAAAGCGCCTTTGCCCCCTCTCCCTCTTATCGAGACCCCTTTTGAGAGAACTGGTATGGATCTTGTTGGGCAATTAGATCGATCAGCACGGGGATATCACTTTATTTTAGTTCTGGTGGACTATGCAATGTGATATCTGGAAGTGGTTCCTCTCTGCAGTATCTCAGCACACAGTATTGCAGAAGTGCTCTTCTGTATTATCTCCTGGTTCAGGATTCCAAAAGAAATCCTGACAGACCAAGGCACTGCATTTATGTCATGCACACTGCACAAACTGTATGGGTTATAGGGAATTAAGTCTGTCTGCACCAGTGTCTATCACCCACAAACAGCAGGCTTAGTGGAACAGTTTAATCAAACACTCAAACTTAATTTGGAAATTTGTAAGTGAGGATGCACGTAATTGGGATAAATGGCTCAAGCTGCTGTTATTTTCTGTATGAGAGGTCCCACAAGCCTCCACAGGTTTTTCACCATTTGAATTATTATATGGGCATAAGCCTCATGGCATTTTGGACATGCTATGAGAAAATTGGGAGGAAAGACCTTCGCCTAACAAGAACAAAATTCAAAACATTCTTGAGCTGCATGCAAAACTCCACACCCTCATGCATTTAACCAAGGAGAATTTACGGCAGGCACAAGAACACCATATCCAGCTGTATGACAGGGGCATATGCCTTAGAGTTCACACCAGGAGCCAAAGTGCTCGTATTAATGCCCACGTCGAGCTCCAAATTAATCGCCAAGTGGCAAGGGCCTTTTGAGGTCCCACTGCGAGTCACGGACATCAACTATGAGGTGAGGCGAATGGATAGGGGTGGGGCATTGCAAATTTACCACCTCAACATGTTAAAACATTGGACCGAGGGGGCCCCTGTGGCATTATTGTCGGTAGTCCCAGAGAAGGCGGAGCAGGGGCTGGAGGTTTAAAAAAAAAAAAATCTCTGGCCACTCCGGTCCCTTGTGGAGACCACCTCTCACTAGTGAGTGTTCAAGGGGATATGCATCATGCGTTGGTAGATTCCAGCTGTAATCAGACCTCAATCCACCAAAGCCTGGTGCAAGGTGAGGCATTGGGGACAGCACAAGTGGTGAAAGTTCTGTGTGTGCATGGGGTGTTTACAATTATCCATTAGTGTCCATCCATATTCTATTTCGGGGAGAAGAGCATAGCATAAAGGTGGTGGTTAATGCCGTTCTCACCTGCCTGCTGATTTTGGGAACTGATTGGCTGGGGTTTAGAGAATTAATGGAGCATATAGTAGGGGGTGGGGCCTGTGATAATACATTATGGGGGATCCCGGTGTGGCATTGACTGGAGAAGCTGTCACAGAGCCGTCTACATCAGCACCACGTCAGGGCGATACGAGGAGTGAGGAACAGCTTGCCCCTCGAGGATTTCTTGTTAGAGCAGTTGCAAGACAAGACTCTAGGTCATGCATTTGACAAAGTGAGAGTAATCAATGGTCAAACTCTCCAGCCAAATGTGACATCCTCCTTCCTATATTTCATTATTATTAAGGACAGGCTGTATCAAGTGACACAGGACACTCAAACTAGCAAACAGTTAACCCAGTTGTTAATCCCAAGGAGCCATAGGGAACTCGTATTCCATGCAGCTCACTTTTAATACAATGAACAAACGCTTCGGACAGGATAAAACACTAGCCCGAATAACGGCCCAGTTCTATTGGCCAGGGATTCGCGGGGATGTCCGTCGGTGGTGCCACGAATGCCAATTAGTAAATCCCATGGCCACTCCAAAATCGCCTTTGCGCCCTCTCCCTCTAGTCGAGACCCCCTTCAAGAGAATTGGCATGGATCTTGTCTGGACATTAGATTGGTCAGCATGAAGATATCACTTTATTTTAGCCCTGGTGGACTATGCAACATGATATCCAGAAGTGGTGCCTCTCTGCAATATTTCAGCATGCAGTATTGCAGAGGCACTCTTCTGCATTATCTCCTGGGCTGGGATTCTGAAAGAAATCCTGACTGACCAAGGCACTACATTTGTCATGCACACTGCATGAACTGTATGAGCTATTGGGAATTAAATCTATCCGCACTAGCATCTATCACCCACAAACAGATGGCTTAGTGGGGTGATTTAATCAAACCCTTAAAAATGTAATTTGTAAGTTTGTGAGGATGCATGTAATTGGGATAAATGACTCAAGCCCCTTTGATTCGCAGTACAAGAGGTCCTGCAAGCCTCCACTGGGTTCTCTCCATTTGAATTATTATATGGGCAAAAGCCTTGTGGCATTTTGGACAGGCTGCAGGAAAATTGGGAGGAGGGACCTTCACCTAGGAAAAATGAAATTCAATACATTCTCAACTTGTGTACAAAGCTCCACACCCATACACACTTAACCCAGGAGAATTTATGGCAGGCACAGGAACATCAAGCCTGGCTATATGACAGGGGCACGTGCCTTAGAGACTTGACCCCATGATACAAAGTACTTGTATTATTGCCCACTTTGAGCTCCAAATTAGTCCCCTAGTGGCAAGGGCCGTTCAAGGTCACATGGCGATTCGGGGATGTTGAATATGAGGTGAGGCGAACAGATGGGAGCGGGGCACTGCAAATATACCACCTCAACCTGTTAAAACATTGGAACAAGGGGGTCCCTGTGGCATTGGTGTTAGTTCTGGAGAAGGTGGAACTGGGGTTGGAGGTCAAAATGAAAGTAATGACCCAAACCGCTCCAGTCCCTTGTGGAGACCACCTCTCACCAGCTCAACTCCCAGAGGTTGCCAGGAAAAGGGATTTTCCAATGTGTTCTTGCCCCTTCCTGGCTACACCCACCTCATAGAACATCACATTGACACTCTCCCAGGAGTGGTGGTGTGTAGCCGCCCTTATCGCTTACCCCAAAACAAAAAAAAGGTGGTTTGGGATGAACTCAAGGCCATGCTTGAAACTGGCATAATCGAGGAGTCACACGTTGACTGGAGCAGTCCGGTGGTCCTGGTTCCCAAGACCGATGGGTTGGTCCGGTTCTGTACAGAAAAGTAAACATTGTGTCTAAATTTGATGCATACCCAATGCCTCACATTGATGAGTTGCTCAATCATTTTGGTGCTGCTCAATTTTATTCGACACTGGATTTGACGAAGGGTAATTGGCAGATCCCCTTGACTCTTCTATCCTGAGAGAAAACCGCCTTTTCCACACTGTTTGGATTACACTAATTTGTCACACTTCCTTTTGGGTCATTTGGGACTCCGTTACATTCCAGTGGTTCATGGACAAGATCCTCTACCCCCATGCTGCCTATGTGGTGGCCTACCTTGATGACATTATTATTTACAGCAATGATTGACTGGCACCTTGAACACCTTAGAGCCATCCTGGAGTCTCTAAGGCATGCGGGTCTCATAGCTAACCCAAAAAAGTGTGCAACTGGGTGGGTGGAAGTATGATACCTGGGTTTCCACTTGGGTCATGGGCAGGTGCGGCCCCAAATTGACAAGATTGCAGCAATTACGGCCTGCCTGAGGCACAAGACCAAAAAGGGGGTGAGACGGTTCCTGAGGCTGGCTGGCTACTATCGTTGGTTCATACCCAATTATTTGGACATCACCAGCCCGCTGACTGATCTCACTAAAAAAATGGAGCACCAGATCCGGTCCAGCGGATGGAGCACTGCCAACAGGCTTTCACTAAGGTAAAAGCTGCACTGTGTGGGGGCCCACTTTTGCACTCCCCTGACTTCTCTCTCCCCTTTATTTTACAGACTGACACATTGGACAGAGGGCTGGGGGCTGTTTTGTTTCAGAAGGTGGAGGGTGAGGAACATCCCATGCTGTACATCAGTCGCAAGCTCTCAATGTGTGAAAGTAAGTACAGCACCATCGAAAAGGATTGCCTGGCCATCAAGTGGGCGGTCCTCATCCTCCAATACTACCTGCTGGGGCACTCTTTCACCCTCTGTTCGGACCACACGCCCCTCCAGTGGCTCCACCACATAAAGGATGCCAATGCACAGATCACCCATTGGTATGTCACCCTCCAGCTGTTTAAATTCAAGGTGATTAACAGGCCGGGGCATAGATGGGGGTGGCAGGCTTCAGGGGGGAGTCCGCTGCAGGCCGGATGGCTCCCCGGCCTGAGTCGGGCGGTGTGGGTATGTGGCTGCATGGGCGTGGCCAAGCCTCAGTTTCTAAATAGAGGGTGGGGTCAGGGAAGGTGAGTGGCAAAGTCAATATACCTGTTGTCCATTAATGATGTGCGTGTGTGTGTGTGTATTTGTTGCAGTGACGGTGGAAGATAGAAAAGGATGAAGAGAGTGAAGAGATGGGAGCTCTCCCGACCAGAAAGTGTGTGTGTGTGTGTGTGTGTGTGAGCAGCAAGGGAGTGAACATAGCTGAAAAGCATAAAGTTTGAACATCATCTCCCACCTGCTATGCTTTAGTACTCCACCCACATCAGGGAATCTACTACAGGGGAATTTTTTTTTTTTTTCAATGCATAAAACATGCTGAACATGATGAAAATAGTCAAGCTTACCCAAGACTGAGCTTCTGAGCTAGGTTCTGGCTGTGAGTCAGTTGTCATTCACCCAATCAGATCCCTGTTTTCTGATGGTCAGGTTTGAGCTGTTGTAAATAACCAGAACAATGTTAGTCCTTGGTGGAAGAAGCACATTTGAATTTTGATGCTTTCTCAAGATTTTCAGAAATTTCCCTGTCTTTAATTGGCATGGTCAGGAGTTAAAGTGACTTGTTCTGCCACACTCCTGGTCTTTTTAAACTTCAATATGATACATACCTAGTTCATAACCAAGTCACACCTATGTCCATCTGTGTCCAGTTCTGTCTGGTTCTGGCTTGTTCAGACATCTATTTGAGAGAATTTTTTCTCTAGCTTTGGTTTAGAGCTTCAGAATGTGTTAGGATTCCTGTAGACTTTCTGTCTCTGGAGGCACCAAAAGGTGTGAAATCTTTATTTCTAGCTATGGTTATCTTTTTGATCCACTGAATCAGATATCAGAATCAGAAACACTTTTATTGCCACGTATGTGGACACACACGAGGAATTTGACTCCGGTTTCACTTAGCTCTCATAGTACAAAACAGATAA
>JANZLB010000002.1:26839380-26851167 GCA_026167865.1 Notarius quadriscutis | reverse complement strand
CAGGTCTGGGAGGACTTGAGTATTGGGGAAAGTGGAGTTACCCCTTAATCACCATTGCTTCCAGGTCTGCTCTGACCTGGAGTGGTAGCACCTGCCTGAGTTCCAGCTATGGGTTAAATAGTAAATCACAAATAACGTGCTGACAGCATGGTGCTTTTCAGTGCAATGTGACAGATGAACCCAACAAGGTCAATGGTACCCCACCAGATGGCATGCGGAAGAGCCACACAAATGGAGTGATGGCATCACTTGGCAAGTCAGCTGATACTGCATGGCAACTTCCATACCCGTCAGGTCTGTGGAACTTTTGTGCACCACTTGGCATCAGGTCTGGAGGTCTAGAGAGATAACACAATGGGAGCATGACATAATTTGTCTTACCTTACTGTGCAAGGCACTTTGTTAGGAGAGGAGACCAGGAAAGTCAACGATGGAGTAAATGGGAAGACAGCAGGTCTGAGAAGCAGGAAGTTGCTAGCAGGAACTTTACACATAGGCAGCTCGCATTTGATGGTTGCAGCCTAGCTGAAGCTCTGGGTAACAGTGGGCTGAGACAGCATTGCAGGTGTCCAGGCAGTCCTATTTAGAGAGAGCACTGCCCATCTTGGGGAAAGCGAAGCCCTTAAAAAAGGTGGAGTTAAAAAAAAACACACAAAAAAAACCCACCTTACCTGGTCCTTACCTGGCTGGCTCACCGTGGCCAGTGGATCTCCATAATAGCAGTAGGAAGATGAAGAATATGAAATTGATAGTTGGGACTTGGAATGTCAACAGCATATTGGACAATAATAAGAGACCTGAGCATAGAACAGCTCTGATCACGAAGGAACTAGATTGCTACAGCATCAACATTGCTGAACTCCAAGAGAAAAGGCTTGAAGGTCAAGGACAAGTGCAAGAGAGCAAATACAACTTCTTCTGAAGTAGGAATACAGACAGAAGGAAAAAATGCAGGCATCACTTTTGCCATTTCAAATATGATAGCTGGCAAACTGCCATCACTACCAGTGGGACAGTGGGAGTATCAGAGCGAATCATAAGTTTACGTGTGCCCACAGGGAATTATCACTACCTAAACCTAAGCAATGTGTATGCACCTACCATGACTTATCCTGATGAAGGAAAAGAAGACTTCTATCACAAATTAGCTGATGTGGTAGACCGGGTACTTCAAGTAGAGAATTTTCTGCTCCTGGAAGATTTCAAGGTCAAGTTTTTTTTTTTAATTTCAACCATATACAGTTGGTACAGTACACAGTTAAAGTGAAACAACATTTCTCCAGGACCATGGTGCTACAGTAAACGTCACATGATGACAATATACAATACAACAAAGTGCAAGAGTGCAACAAGTATAAACATTGCAGACAAACTATACAAACAAAAAATGCAGACACAAAGTGCAGAGTTGAGTGTGCATATTGAGGTAGTATATGAAAAGGAAATAAATGTAAACCTTGTATGTGTGAAAGACATTATAAAACAATAGTGCATTTGTCCACTGTACAAAGATTGCAGTGTGAGTGGTGTGTTCAGCAGTCCATGTGTATCAGTCCAGTCCCTCATAGTTGAGAAGTCTGATGGTATGAGGAATTGAGGTAGTATATGAAAAGGGGAAAAAAAGTAAACCTTGTGTGTGTGAGAAAGACATTGTAAACATTGTAAAGTAATAGTGCATTATTGTCCACTGTGCAAAGATTGCAGTGGGAGTGGTGTTTTCAACAGTCTGTGTGTATCACTTCAGTCCCTCAGAGTTGAGGAGTCTGATGGCATGCGGGAACAAACTGTTACAGAGCCTGGCTATGAAGGCCTGAATGCTTTAGTACCTTTTTCCAGATGGTAGGAGGGTGAAGAGATTGTGTGAAGGCATGTAAGGTCAGCCACAATGCTAGTAGCTCTCTGGATGCAGCGTGCAGTGTAATCATCCATGATGGAGGAAAGAGAGACTCTAATGATCTTATCAGCTGTCCTCACTATCTGCTGTAGGGTCTTGCGATCTGAGATGGTGCAGTTCCCAAACCAGACCGTGATGCAGCTGCTCAGAATACTCTCAATAGTCCCTCTGTAGAATATAGTGAGGATGAGTGATGGGCTTTCCTCAGCCTGCATAGTAAGTAGAGATGCTGCTGGTCTTTCTTTGCTATGGAGCTGGTGTTGAGTGACCAGGTAAGGATCTCTGCCAAAACACCACCAAGGAATTTGGTGCTCTTGATGTTCTCCATGAGTGAGCTGTCAATGTACAGTGGAGAGTGGTCACTCCATGTTCTTCTGAAGTCAACAACCACACTGCAAAAAAATTGAAAACTGAATTTGAGAAGAAAATTACTTAATAATAGTGAAATTATCTCGCTGCATGGACAGATTTTTACTTGATATCTTAGAATAAGTTGGTTGCAGTCTAGCTCTAGGTTTAGTAATCTCAAAATTGGTGTCTTGTATTTTTCTAATAGGAAATGCTAGATCATTTAAACTATTTTCAACATATTTTCACTTGCTAAGATATAAATTTTTGCAGTGCATCTCATTTGTTCTGTCCACATTCAGAGACAGGTTGTTGACTCTGCACCAGTCTGATAGCTGTTGCACCTCCTTTCTGTATGCCAACTCATCATTCTTACTGATGAGACCCACCACAGTCATGTCATCAGCAAACTTGATGATGTGATTCAAACTGAGAGTTGCTGCACAGTCGTGAGTCAGCAGAGTGAACAGCAGTGGTCTGAGCACACAACTCTGGGGGGGCCCAGTGCTCAGTATGATGGTGCTGGAAGCTCTGCTTCCAATCTGGACTGACTGAGGTCTCTCAGTCAGGAAGTCCAGGATCCAGTTGCAGAGGGAGGTGTTCAGGCCCAGAAAGCTAAGCTTTCCAGTTTGTTGCTGAGGCATGATTGTGTTGAATGCTGAAGTCTATGGACAGCATTCATACATATGTATCCTTCTTGTCCAGGTGGCTAAGGGCCAGATGAAGGATGGTGGCTATTGCGGCATCTGTTGACCAGTTATGGCAATATGTGAACTGCAGGGGGTCCAGTGAAGGAGGCAGCAGGGTCTTTATGTGCCTCATGACAAGCCTCTCGAGGCATTTCATAATGATGATTGTGAGTGCAACAGGATGGAAGTCATTGAGGCAGTACACTGATGACTTCTTTGGCATGGGGACAATGGTAGTGGTAGTGAAGCACTTTGGAATGATGGCTTTGCTCAGGGAGATGTTGAGGATGTCAGTGAAAACATCTGCCAGCTGGTCTGCACATTCTCTGAGCACTTTACTGGGGATGTTGTCTGGTCCAGCAGCCTTCCGTGGGTTGACTCTGCATAGAGTTTTCTTCCCATCAGCTGTGGTCAGACACAGCACCTGGTCATTGGGAAGAGGGATGGTCTTCCTCGTTGCCATGCTGTTCTGTGACTCAAACCATGCATAGAAGCTGTTCAGCACATCTGCAAGGGAGGCATCATTGTCACAGGCGGGTGGTGTTGTCTTGTAGTTTGTGATGGCCCTGATGCCCTGCCAGATGCACTGCGTGTCACCATTGTCCTGGAAGTAGCTGTGGATTCTCTGGGCATGTGCATTTTGCTGCTCTGATGGCCCAAGACAGTTTGGTCCTTACTACTCTTAGGGCTGTTCTGTCACCTGCTTTAAAGGCAACATCTTGGATCTTCAATGCAATGCCGAGTCGGTAATGATCACATAACTTACGAAGCTACTATTGGGAGATTTGGCAAGGGCAATAGGAACATCAATGGTGAACTCATGTTTAACTTTTGTCCTCAACATGAACTATGCATCACAAATACATACTTTCACCAACCAGACAAAAATGACTTTACCTGGTGCCACCCAAAATCTAAATACTTACATCTCTTTGATTATGTTGTGATTTGCAGATCCAGTGTGAAAGAGATTCTGTCAGCAAAGGTAATGTGAAGAGCTGAATGCTTACCAGACCACTGTATGGTCCAATCAAAGCTGAGACTCAGACTTGTATTTCCTCGATGCACGAGAGCAGCCTTCACAACAAATGGTTGACATAGACAAGTTGAAGAATGATGAGACACAGCACAAACTCAAAATAGCTATTAAAACTGCTCTACAGGAAAACACCTCTGATCAAGAAGACACAGAAAACATTAAGGACATGTGGCAATGGCTGAAAGATATTGTATGCACAACTGCAAGTGATCTACTTGCACAGCAGAAGAAAAGTACACTAGACTGGTTTCAAGAACAGGCTGATTGTATCCAAGCTTTGTTAGAAGAAAAATGCAAAATTTATGATCTACATCTAAAAGATAACTCAGATAGAAGCATGAAAGCTTTCAAAATACTGTATATTAACGTGAAAGTGCAATGTGAAATCAGAGCCATGAAAGACAGATGGTGGTACAAGAAAGCTGAGGAACTGGCAGACAGTAAGGACTACCATGGATTATTCTCTGGACTGAAGACTCTCTATGGACTGAGAAGCAATGTAGTGGTACCAGTGAAAAGTGCTGAAGGAAGTATACTCCACACAAATCTGGAAGACATAAAAAGAAGGTAGAAGGAGCATTTCTTCAGTCTTCTAAACCAGCAAGGGTCAGGCATTCCTGAGGCATGTCACTGGCTTGAGAGGAGACCAACAAGAGAAAATCTTTGTGTACCAATCACATCAGATGAGCTTGAGAAAGCACTCAAGGATACTAAATGTGGCAAAGCACCTGCCCGAAATGGCATCCCAGCTGAAGTGTTGAGGTGAGGCGGCCCCAGCCTAACAGCTGCACTCTTAAAACTCTACAATGCATGTTGGAAGAACATGTGTCTTCCCTAAGACTTCAAAGATGCGCTGATTGTGACCATCTACAAAAAGAAAGGAGTGAATGTGGAAACCACTGTGGCATATCTCTGCTTTCCATTGCAGGCAAGATTCTGGCCAAGGTAGTTCCAAACTGAATTAAAAAAATCTCAGAAGATGTACTTCCAGAAAGTCAGTATGGTTTCAGGGCTGGCAGATCTACCTCCAAAGTCTTGGAGTTGTGTCTTTACTCTGAGACAACTCCAAGAGAAAGCCATTGAGCAACATCAACCTCTGTACAGTATGTGGTCTTTGTAAACTTCTCAAAGGCCTTTGACACCATTGACTGAGAGATGCTTTGGAAGGAACTAGAAGTGTATGGATGCCTGGAAAGACTGATACAGCTCATTAAGCTCTTCCATGAGAACATAGCTGGAAGGTTTCAATCAGGGGAGACATTAGTGAAGCTTGTCCTGTCAATCATGGTGTCAAACAGATGCCATGAACGTCATGGCGCCCCTTGAGGCAGACGTGTTTGCTTGCTCCACTCTTGTATGCTGGCTTTTTCTTCTTTTTTGTGTATTTTCTGTTCTTTCTGCAGTGCACAAATGTCATGCACTGCTAACATATAACAGACAGGCACTGCTGGACATCACTAACACACACAGCCATTTGGAATTTACTGGCTTTATACCACCGGAGCTACAACTCATTGTTCACTCCCACAACCACCACCAGCGCCAGGAAGGCCCTGAAGCACCGGGCCCGAGTGAGCTTGCTGACCCCAGGAGAGTGCTCCGGAGATGGCGATGTAAGTGCGGCGGGGGTGTTTGTGTGTTCCATGCTAGGCTAAAAGCTTGCGTTAGCCGACCACCGCTACCCAGCCTCCTGCTAGCCAACGTGCAGTCTCTGGAAAACAAGCTGGATGAATTAAGAGCCAGAATCACAGCTCAGCGGGAAATAAGAGTGCTGTGCTCTAATATTCACTGAGACCTGGCTCTCAGACAAAATCCCAGAATGCACCATTCAGCTACAGACTCACTCTGTACACCAAGGAGACCAGACCACAGCCTCCGGTAAGGCTAAAGGGGGAGGTGTGTGTGTGTGTTTGTTTATTAACAACTCTTGGTGTGGAGATATACAGACTGTTTATAAGCACTGTTCGCCAGACGTGGAGCTGTTATTGCTGAAATGCCGCCCATATTATCTACCAAGGGAATTCACTGTTGTGTTTTTGGCTGCTGTTTACATTCCTCCATGAGCTAACTCCACAGCAGCACTCAGCAAACTCCACGATGAAATCAGCGTGTTAGAGACGGCTCATTCCTACGCTGTTTTTATCATCGCCGGTGACTTTAATCAGTGCTGTTTACGGACTGTATTCCCTAAATATTATCAACATGTGGACATCCACACCCATGATAAGAACACACTGGACCATGTTTACAGCAACATACATGGTGCATACAGGGCCGCCCCCACTTCAGACGCTCGGACCACCTCTCTTAGTCCCTGTATCCGGCCTACAGACAAAGACTAAAACAAACAATCCCTGTCACCAAACAAGTAAAACTCTGGAGCCCAGAGACTGAGAGCACCCTTCAGGACTGTTTTGCTCGGACAGACTGGGAAAAGTTTAAAGCTGCAGCCACTTTGGAGGACTCTTCTATCAGTATACAGGACTATGCTGAGTATGTGTCTGGGTACATCAGCACATGTGTCTGCAACATTGTGCCCACCATACAGATCAGGAAGTTCCCCAACTAAAAGCCCTGGGTAAACAGTCAGGTATGATGTATGCTGCATGCTCACTCTCTTGCATTTAGATCAGTCAATGAGATGGAGTACAAAGTGGCGAAGGACAGACTGAGGAGAACCATTACAGGAGCCAAGAGACAGTACAGAGAGAAGCTGGATGGCTTCTATTCTATTGCTGACCTCAGGCGGATGTGGCAAGGCATATCACAGACTATGGGACCACCATCAGCTCCACAGACAGCCTGCCGGATGACCTCAACACTTTCTATACCCGCTTTGAGACCTCCAGCTACAGTACAGAGAGGAGGCACACACACACACACCTGGACCACCCAACCTCCCTCCCCCCCATCAACAGTCTCATCAGGCCAGGTACACAAAGCTCTGAGGAAGATCAACCCCAGGAAGGCAGCAGGACCAGACAACATCCCTGGGTGGGCCCTCAGAGTATGTGCCAATGAGCTGGCTGATGTTTTCACCGCTATCTTCAACCTTTCCCAGAAGAAGGGCCCACCCACCTGCCTGAATGATTACAGGCCGATAGCGCTCACTCCAATCATCTCAAAGTGCTTTGAGAGAGTGGTACTGGCCCACATTCAAAGCAGTATACTGGACCCCCTGCAGTATGCCTACAGGTCCACCTCAGATGCCATCACTGCTGCCCAACATTATTCCCTCTCCCACCTGGAAAACAAAGACTCTTACATTAGGATGCTCTTTGTTGATGACAGTGTAATGGAAACTTCTAATAAACACTTCAGAATGCTTGGCAGTTGTCTTTTCAGTTATTTATTATTGTAGAAAACATTCACACAAGTAGAAATTACTCACACATACAGCCACTCACACAGAAAGCTGGTATGCGCGCACACACACATCTGCTCTCAGCTCAGGCCTATATCTCGTGTGGGCTCTGCCCTGGTTTCTCTGATTGGTTCAGCTGTTGCTACCCAAAAGGGAGCATAATGCTATTGGTTAGATTGTCTTGCATGTAGAGAGCTCGTGGCTTTGCTAATGAAGCTAAACATTGTTTTTTTGTAAGAGCATGCACCTGGTGTGCCCCGAGATGCACAGCAGATGCATGGTTAGGCATAACATAACATGAAACATAAGCAAGGCAGCCTGATTATCACCAACCGATGTCGCCAAGGACACAGAAAGGCGATTACAGCTTGTGGGAAAACAACTCTTCTCAGTACCCTAGGCCACTTGAGCTCAACACACAGAAACACAGAGAATAGGAATGTTCATTCACTAAATTTCCTTCACAACAGCTCTGCCTTCAACACAGTCATCCCCCACAAACTCACCCATAAACCGTCCACACTTGGTTTGCACCCCACCATCTGTGACTGGCTCCTCGACTTCTTAACTGGCAGGCCCCAGACTGTCAGGATTGGTAATAGGACTTCAACCAGCATCATCACAAACATTGGCACCCCACAGGGATATGTCCTCAGCCCCATCCTCTAAACCCTTTTCACCCACGACTGTGTCGCCTCCCACAAGGACAACATCATCCTGAAGTTTGCGGATGACACCGCAGTGATAGGATGCATCACTGGCAGAGATGAAACAGCCTATAGAAGGGAGGTGGCCAGTCTGGTGTCATGGTGTTAGGACAATAACCTCAGCCCCAACATGGACAAGACAAAGGAAATGATAGTGGACATGAGGAAGGAAAGGAGACCTCATCGGCCACTGTTCATTTGGGAGCTTGATGTGGAGAGGGTGAGCAGCTTCAAATACCTGGGTGTTCACATCAGTGAGGATCTCACATGGACACCTAACACCACACAGCTGGTTAGGAAGGCTCAACAGCAACTGTATTTTCTGAGGAGAATGAAGAAGTTTGGTATGTTGCCCAAGATCCTCAGCAACTTCTACAGCTGCATGATTGAGTGCATCCTGACCAACTGCATTACTGTGTGGTATGGCAGCATTACAGCTATGAACCACAAACGCCTGCAGAGGGTGGTGAAGACTGTTGAGAGGACCAAAACTCCACTGCCCTCTCTGCAGAGCATCTACCACCACAGAGTCCACAGGAGACTTGGACCGACCGGTCAGTCTTGGGAACCAGGACCACTGGGCCGCTCCTTTTTAGTGATATCAGTTAGCGGGCTGGTGACGTCTGAATAATTATGTAGAAACCTACGATAATAGCCAGCCCCAAGAACTGTCTCACCTCCTTTTTGGTCTTGGGCCTCGGGCAGGCCGCAATTGCTGCGGTCTTGTTAATTTGGGGATGCACCTGCCCATGGCCCAAGTGGAACCCCAGATACTGTACTTCCACCTGCCCAATCGCACACTTTTTTGGGTTAGCTGTGAGGCCCGCTCGCCTCAGTGACTTTAGGACAGCCCAAGTGCCGCGGCCAATCATTACTGTAGATTACAATGTCATCTAGATAGGCGGCCATGTAGGCAGCGTGAGGGCGGAGGACCCTGTCCATAAGCCGCTGGAACGTAGCAGGCGCCCCAAACAACCCAAAAGGGAGCGTGACAAATTGGTGTAAACCAAATGATGTGGAAAAGGCCGTTTTCTTTTGGGATAAAGGAGTCAAGGGGATCTGCCAATATCCCTTTGTTAGATCCAGTGTCAAATAAAAGCAAGCAGCGCCTAACAGCGCCTAACAAGCAACTCATCAATGCGAGACATTAGGTATGTATCAAATTTAGACACCGCGTTGACCTTTCTATAGTCCACACGGAATTGGACCGAGCCGTCAGTCTTGGGAACCAGGACCACTGGGCTGCTCCAGTCACTGTGGGACTCCTCGATTATGCGCATTTCAAGCATGGCCTTGAGTTCGTTCCGAAACACCTTTTTCTTGTGTTTGGGCATGCGGTAAGGGCGGCTACGCACTACCACCCCCGGGAGCATTTCGATGTGGTGTTCTATGAGGTGGGCACGACCAGGAAGGGGCGAGAACACGTCGGAAAACTCCTTTTGCAACTTGGCCACCTCCGTGAGTTGGGCCAGTGAGAGGTGGTCTCCACAAGGGACCGGAGTGGTCCGAGATGTTATCTTTTTCACCTCTGGCCCCAGCTCCGCCTTCTCTGGGATTACTGATGCCAATGCCATGGGGACCCCCCTCATTCCAACATTTTAAAAGGTTGAGGTGGTAGATTTGCAATGCCCCACCCCTATCCGTTCGCTTCACCTCATAGTCGACATCCCCGACTCGCTGTGTGACCTCGAAGGGTCCTTGCCACTTGGTGACTAATTTGGAGCTCGACATGGGCAATAATATGAGCACTTTGTCTCCAGGCATGAACTCTCTAAGGTGCATGCCCCTGTCATACAGCCAGATTTGATGTTCTTGTGCCTGCTGCAAATTCTCCTGGGTTAGATGTGTGAGGGTGTGGAGTTTTGTGCACAGGTCAAAAACTTACTGGATTTAATTTTTGCTAGGTGAAGGTCCCTCCTCCCAATTTTCCCATAGCATGTCCAGAATGCCACGTGGCTTACGCCCATATAATAATTAAAATGGAGAAAACCCCATGGAGGCTTGCAGGACCTCTCGTACTGCGAATAACAGAGGCTCAAGCCACTTAACCCAATTACGCGCATCTTCACTTAAGAATTTCCAGATTATGTTCCTGAGTGTTTGGTTAAATCACTGTACTTAGCCATCTGGATGTGGGTGGAGCACAGAAGCATGGCAGGCAAGAGTTGTTGGTCACACACAAACACCTTATTTCAGCTTTTCAGCATTCATTCATTCACTCACTCACTCACTCACTCACTCAGCATGCACACGTGTTGTGGTTGGGAGGGAGCCACTTTTCTCTGCTCTCTCCCTCCTTTTATGCTCCATCCCTGTAACAAACATATACACACACACATTAATTGACAGCAGGTGGAATGACTTAGCCACTTACCTTCCCTGACCACGCCCTCCATTCACAGACTGCTGCTTAGCCACACCCCTGCTGCCACAGAGGGGGAAAGAGTGATGATGAATGAGGGGGATTGAGTGGTGAGGAATGATGTGGAATGATGGAGAATGAGGGGGAATGATGGGAAATGAGTGATGTGGAATGATGGAGAATGAGGGGGAATGAGTGATGGTGAATGAGGGGGAATGAGTGATGTGGAATGATGGGAATGAGTGGTGAGGAATGAGGGGGAATGAGTGATGATGAATGAGGGGGAATGAGTGGTGAGGAATGATGTGGAATGATGGAGAATGAGTGATGAATGATGTGGAATGATGGGAATTATGGGAATGGGTGATGGTGAATGAGGGGGAATGAGTGGTGAGGAATGATGGGAATTATGGGAGTGGGTGATGGTGAATGAGGGGGAATGAGTGGTGAGGAATGATGGGAAATGATGGGAATTATGGGAATGGGTGATGGTGAATGAGGGGGAATAAGTGGTGTGGAATGATGGAGAATGATGGGAATGAGTGATGGGGAGTGATGACAAATGATGGGGAAGGATGGGAATGAGTTTTTTTTTTAACAAATTGCTGATTATAATTCAAAGAAATAAAGTCCAGGGTGTTCAGGATGTGTGAAGTGTTGGAGGAAAGTAATTAAGGTGGTAACAGTTACTCAACTGTAATAATTATTTCCCTTTAATAATGCACCTTTAAGTGTTTTATTTCATGATATTTCATTCTCTCACTAACTATTGCATCATTATGCATGGATGTGATAATCACATGATCCTCCGACAGGTTTAGCTGATCAGCTTGATGCTTGGTGTGTAGGCAGTGGGTGGGATTAGTGGTTACAGCTTTCCTCGTATGCATTGAATGACTTCTCTATTGATTCAGGAGTCGCAAGAACCCACAGATGAATTGATAAAGCACCTATGCGGAGGCTAAAGATAGCACAGCAACACCACCGGTGATTCATTCTGGTCTTCCTAGACATCCTGCCTCTCACACCTCAGTCCTGTGATTCGGCAAAGAAACAGGAAGAGATAGATGGATACAAATGGAAACATTTCTGATGAGTATAAGCAGTAAAAGTGCAGAAAAGCTTCATTGCTGCAATTTGATTTTGTCGAGGATATACATATCTACTCACACACACCAGCCACTTTATTAGGTACACCAAGATATACACCTGCTATTTTTTTTAATGCCATTATCTAATCAGCTGATCCCTTGCCAACAGCACAGTGCATCACATCATGCAGATACAAATCAAGAGCTTCAGTTAAAGTTCACAATGTTCAAACATCAGAATGGGAAAAATTGTGATCTCACAGTGAAGTGTGACTTTCTTTCACTGTGGCATG
>JANZLB010000002.1:26780530-26795096 GCA_026167865.1 Notarius quadriscutis | reverse complement strand
GTTTGTGTGTGTGTGTGTGTGTGTGTGTGTGTGTGTACACAACTCCAATTCCAAAAAAGGGACAAAGTACAAATTGTAAATAAAAACAGAATGCAATAATTTAATGTCAAAAACTGATATTGTGACTAGTTGTGGAGCTACAAACCTGTGGTGTATTTACTGGAAAAAGAAATTAAATGTTTAGAGAGGTTTGGGAATTCCCCATGGCACACCCAGATGCAAAAACACTAGGACTTAAAGCAGGAATTCTGCACCTGTTCATTTTAATTCATGAGTGCTAGATTAGAGTGCTAGCTACATTACTGTATTTAGTAAATACATTCATCACTTCAGTTTTCTATTCAAATCAAGTAGGCATGCAAATGTCTGATGAGGTCATTTCTGAGCAGGAACAATTCATAATGAGTCTTATTTCCTCTTTCTAAAAAATAAAAAGTGGCAGCTCTAACTATGAAGGTGCACTCTCGTCATGCATAAAATACAACCCGCAGGTTTAGCACAGATTCATGTTCAGTTGTACATGAATCTAAGGTCTTGCCATGACATGGTGCATCTGGTCATCAGTCTGTATGTATAATTTCTTTTTTTCCCCCTTTTCTTTTTTTTTTTGTACTTTGTAGCAAGCCACTTCTGTAATTATGGTTTATAACGGCAATGGCAAAATCGATAGCATGTGCCTGGGGGTGGTTAAAGGAAGCCATCTGTGTGTGGATCAGTGTAATAGCTTCATGTTCTCCCTTTCAGTGCCACCATCACATAATGTACTGATATTCGTGTGGTCTCCAATTAGTCACTGTGACACACTCATTCACATTTATATTACTAAACTTATATTTACGTCTGCACAACACACTCTGTAAAGAATAAAATGTTATTTCTGTGAAGAAATTACACAGTAATAATAATAATAATCATTATTATTATTATTATTATTATTATTATTATTATTATTATTTATAGTGCGCAGGCTGCATGAATATATGATCGCCTGTGCATCACAAAGTAGAATTAACCTCATCTAATATTACATCTATTCATTATATACTGTGACAAAAACTTTTATCAAGATCTTACCAAATACCATGTTAACCATAAACAGTAGTAGCGGCATGATTACTGATTGACTCAGTGGTGTCTGTGGATAGAAAGTTGGGGAGTCTGGAGGGCTAGGATATGGTTTACCCATCTGGGTGTGTACACATTTCTGACAATGGACCACTATCCATATAATTTCTAGTCAGAGGAGATCCTATGGCTATCCCTTTCTACTAAAGCAGGGAGTAGACAGTACCTAATGAATTGTGCATATCAGCAGAAAGGGTATGATAAGTAATTATAGAATGCACTTATGAGGTAGCTTTAATTAATAAACTTGTCACTGAGTGTAAATATAAGTTCTGTGTACTAAATAAAGTAGCCACTGTCTATATGCTCAAACCCACACTTAACACATTTATACTTATTTATTCACTTACAAATAAATAATATATAAACATTTTTGTGAATTAACTGCCTATATGCCTCAGAAAATGTCACAGGATAATACACAAGCAAGTTATAAACAACTTGCAACATCCTGTATGACCCCTTTACGGGAGGTACTTTATGGTGTAAAATCAGATAAACACAAAATTTCTTACACAACTTTAGTTACAATAAAAAAGTATTGACTATAGCTACTTAACCATTAATATCATATTAGTTATTCTATATTGTATAAAAGGTAGAAAAATATATTTTAAACACACAGTAAATAAGTTACTTAAAAACAAAGTGCATCAATGAATCAAATAAATCAGGACAGGTCATCTGTACATTGGGATATTTTTGATAATTTTTAGATGCTGCTGAATTTTTTTTTTTGCTAGGCCGAATTCAACCATATATATATAAATGCATAGTTAAATGCATAGTATATTTATAAATACCAATATTTCATAAACACCAATTAGCCATAGTCATGCGCTATGGCTACATAGTCATGCACTACCTTCATGAAGGTTCCATTTCCTTCATAGGATTTAACTTTCCTTGTCAGTTTTCTAATAATATAGTTATTAAAACATGAATAAAAATGCAATATACATAATAAAAATGTTTTTAAATGATCAATAATGAAATATCCAAAATGAAAACATGCTTTTTCTAATCAGTAATATCCGCAGATGCATGCAGTAGCTTATATTTTTGTCTTCATTTATATTTCTTTTTTATTGCAAAAGAGCAAATGTTTGTCTATGTAAAATTGTTCACACCTGATTATTAAATCCTGCTTTCCAGTTTCATTTGATCTATTTTTTTTTTTATTTAAATGCTTTAAAAGTGTAAAATTGTTAAATGTTATATGTATGTATTATATGTTACAACGAGGTAAGTGCTACATGTGGAAATAAATGTCCTAGTTGTAGTCTTCTCTACCCGAAAACAGACACAAAGGCATAATGAATATTAAATTATAGGCATAGATATATTTATATACAGCATTTATATAGTACTTAGCTTGAGCAAACACATATTAACCCAAACCTCTTCAGAATTGAAGGAATAATGTTGTTTATTATACATGCCAAATACATGAATATCACAAAAGCAATTGAATCATTACCTTCACTTTGTTTATTAGTTACATGATACTTGTGGTTTCTCTGCAGCTGTTTTGTATCCATTCATGTTGTTTGGAGAATCCAAGCTTAAGAACTGAACTCCGTGGGCTGAATGTAAATCGAACACCCTTGGAATTCAGTTCTCAAAGCCAAAACCTCAGGTCACAGCAGTGTGAGATTTACACCACATTTTTGTCCTACAAAACAAAATAGTGTACATATAAATAAACAATGAATTTGTATTTAATTGTTTTCCTGATATATCTTTTTGAGATATAGCCTGTTGTTTTCTCTGGGTTTGGGAATTTCTCTTTATTTCCTTGTTCCTCATCTGTAACTGTGCATGATTTAAGTTACACTTCCTGCATATATAAATGTCTAAGGTCAACAATAATTAACTGCTGTTACGTGCAACAGTTCCTAGTCTATAGGGATTAAAAGTCTAAAAAAAAAAAAAAGGAATTAATTCATGTATCAATGTCTAAGGCACTATATGAAAAGCATAACTTTATAGATTAAAAGGTCTAAAATAAAAAAAAATATATCTGATGGGTATTACTTGTATTTACAAATAGGACATGAAATGACTTTATACGTTCACTTTTAGAGAAGGGAAAATGATCAAATTATCAAAAGATTATCAAAAGACCAATTTATAGCATCCTGAAGTCATAAATGAGAAGAAATACAATGAACATGACTGTATAAGAAAAACTAAAAAAACTAAAGTGGTAAGAAAAATTTTTATGAAGGCACTCTATTATCTAGGCTTTATAAAGAAAGTAACTGACAAGCTGAGAAAAAAAAAAATCGGTCCTGATGCATTTCCTTATAGGTTGTAAAAAGATTTATGAAACAAATAATTTATGAAAACATTTCTGAAAATAAAAAGTCTCAATGCTGCTATATCCTGCACTGTGCGTTGTTTAGAAAATATTTTCATTAATAATAATAATAATAATAATAATAATAATAATAATAATAATAATAATGGAGGAAAAACCACGAAGCTGATCAGCACATCATGTGTTCAGCTGTGTGTCCAATACCAGTCTTTAGCTTGCGCTCCTCTTGCTCTATCTATCTATCTATCTATCTATCTATCTATCTATCTATCTATCTATCTTTTCATCTTATGTTTAAAAGATATTATCACTGCCTTCCAGGTTGTAATAAAATTAAGACATGAGCTGTGCGAATTACACAACGGTTTTGTTTTATTTTGTTACTTACTTACTTACTTACTTACTTACTTACTTACAAATCGGCTATCACAGTCTATTAAATGATAATTATAATGGTTATGAAGTGGGGAAATATTTCAACAAAAGTAGAATAGAAAGGGAAAAAAACACATCCATAACTATAAGGGCCGGTCAGCCACAATCAAGCATCACCTGAAACTCAACACGTGCAAAACCCTATAATAAAGATGCTCATCCTCATGCACACTGATCTACTTAACATCTCTAAACGTCATTTATCTTTCCCCTTGTCTCGCTCACCTCTTATGTTGCTTTTTTCCTCCTATAAAGGCTCCGGTGAGTCATTCCGGTAGAAGCAGGCTCAGGATGCTGAATCATAAGTGCGCTTGATAATAATATAAAAGGCGTGCACTGAGCCGCCTACTCCTCCGGCCCAGGCCCGTTTCGGCCTATATAAAGCGGGCGCTCATTTGCATATCATTTCTACCCCTGCACGCGTGCGCGCGCCGCGGCCTTCGGTGGAAATTCCCACTTTATCCTTTTCACGCGCGCAGGCTGCCATGATAACGGAGCCGCGTCATTCGGCAACACGGGGTTTTGAAATCTTGTTTGTGATAGCTTGAAGTGAATGTGCTGCTCAAATAACAACGGGTTGTGTTCGTGCCCCCCGCCTCCCATCTAATGAGCTCGCTGTAAGGCGATGTGGTGTTTGAGAAAACCCCTAACCGCTGGAAACAGGAGGAAACGGCGGTGAAGCAGTCGATACACCATTTCCGCTCTGTAAACTCCGCGGGTTGTGACGGGGAAATCCTGAAGCACCACGAGCCTTCGCCTTCTGTAACTGTCCTAGCTGCTGTTTTTGAAGTTTGATCTTTAGTCGATTTTAAACTCACCGGTTTAAATTCGCATTAAAACATATAGGCGTCCTGGAGCATTGGAATTCATTGAACATTTGGTACAAGTCGTACTGCAGTAACTATTTGGTGCTGAACTGCCTGACACTTAATCTGCTTGCAAGGTGAGCGACTGAGGATAGGATAAAGTTGCCAATGTTTATCTAGATACAGTGTAAAAAGTGTCAAAACACATATACGTCATTGTTGTTTGTTCATCTCATCTCATCATGGGCCCAGATCTTTATTGATACAGTAAAGTCGGTTCCCAAGATCCACTGTGCAACCTTCCTGCACTTGTACACGGATATTCGACACAGACTGGTCCGTCTTGACCTACATAAACACTCTCCTAAACTCACATGATAGAGGAAGCGAGTCACATACACGTCAGGCTCCAGAGGACCTGAAGTCACAGGCGCCAAATGACAGGAAATGAACATATACATCAATATTTACCTTTGGGTGCTTAAAAACAAATGTGTGAAAAAGAAAATATTAAAATTGAGCAGCAGTTACACACACACACACACACACACACACACACAATGTTGCTATACTAAATTAAAGAATCTCGACAGAAGTACTTCAGTCTGCCTTCTGTTTTTCACTTCTGTTTTATACTATAGGCTACAGTACAAGGAAACTTATTTCTGATTATTTGAGGGCTCTACACAAAATGTGTTAATGCTTTAAACAAATATTATTTTTACATGAAATACCCCCCCACCACACACACACACACACACACAATCAGTGGCCACGTTCTAACGGGACTGATGTTGCCTGGGGTTTTATTCATTCTTAACCCAATAGCGGCACTGAAAAATTCTACCAATGATGATAAAATGGCCAGTGAGTGTAGGCAGGTGGAGAACTAAACCTAACAGAAAGAAGTTAAAGTACAAAGGACATAATTTACAAATTAGTGCAAAAAATACACTTATACGTTTTTTAGTATATGTTTTGTATTGTATAAGAGCAGCAGCAAGCCTATAATCTGAATATGGACTTCGGTTTTACAGATATATAACTTGTATTCTCTAGTATGGACAATTGGTATGGGTATGCCATATTCTAGAGAGGACTGGTAAAGTGCGATGGACAAAAATTGGCAAAACTTTTAGGAAGCATGACGTCATGACGCTACGGTCAGCGGAAACACGTGACTTTGACGCATTGGAGTGAATTGCTAAGCTGCTTCGCTTCTGATGATGTGAAACGTTTTGGAAACGATATTTCCACTCTGACATTGCAACATATGCACTACGGTCCGATGTGCCCGTGGATTCACATGAATTCCTCCTGCATGGCCGCGCTTCAGTAACGGACAGCACCTCTGCTTGTTAAACTCCCTGACTGTCTAGCGCCATGCTGCTGTACGCTTCAATAGGGTTTCTCTGTGTAATATGCGCTGGCCCAACCATGGGGGAATCAGGTTTTGTACAACTGGACAGCGCACCGCCTTCTAAAATCGGTAGGCTAGAATGAATGCACCATGGGGCGTATTGCAAATGCTGGCTAGCTAAAATAGCTAAGTATTAAATGGTTTCCTACAAGGCATAGGATGTAGTGCATGCCATATGTTGTGGAAACTAGTTTTATATTTCATACCCAAGGAAGTGCGCAAACAGAATGTTCAAATCTCAAATGAATCTTAACACGGTATTAACAACTCAAAATGTTTGTGAAATCTCTATAAATGTTTATTTGTGGTTTAAGCTGTTATTGGTGGTGGAATCGGTGGAACCGCGACAGCGCATTTCCTACGGCAGCATTTCGGGCCGGAAGTGCGCATTGACGTGTTCGAGAAGCGGGAGGTCGGTGGTCGCTTGGCAACCGTCACCGTTAACAACCAAGTCTACGAAACTGGCGGCTCCATCATCCATTCCCTCAACTTACACATGCAGGACTTTATGAAGCAGCTAGGTCTGTACCTAACTGTCACTCTGTTTACCAATTAGAAATTACCACTGATCCGTCATCTCTTCTGATTTTATAGTAATATACAATATTCTATCCACATTCACTGGATATGAGCAATCACACACTCTGATTGATTGGCTACACTACTACTAGGCTTAATATACTATGAGTAGAGAAAAACAAAATGGAGTGTTTTGTTGAACCAACCAAGAATTAAATAAAAACTTTACTTGAAAACAAAACGCAAAAAAAAAGGAATGAAAATATTTGATGGTAAGAGCATATTTTTTTTTATTTTTCAAGAATTATTATTATTATAGCATTTTTCACAAATTGCTCCTGTCATTTTGCCAGTTTGTTTACATTCTTCATCTTTAAACATTAAAATTTGTTGAATGTTTTGAGACTGGTTCAAAGAAGTTTGAAAATTACATCACTGTCCAAGGAAGAATTAAATAAATGTCTAAAGCCATTCTATACCTCGGCAAGACAGCACTTTCTACAAAACCAACCAACCAACCAAACAAAACACTATAGTCAATTCATGCAGCAACTGATAGGCTTTTAAAAAGTCGGCCTAAGTGGAAATTTTGTTGGACTTTTTGTATAAATTTTTTTATACATTGAATTTGCAAAAAATAAAAATGCCCTGTTTCTTAAAATCCAGTGAATGTGGATATAATAAAACAATTATTCCACTCAATCTCATTGTGCATGGCTCGCCTCATTGGCTATCAGCTCATGTACAACTCGATTTCGTGGAATAATTGTTTAATCTATAAAAAATTACACACAGGTGCATCTAAAAACATTTGAATATTGTGAAAAAGCTATTTTTTCATAAATTCATCCAAAAAGGTAAACTTGATGTATTCTACATTCATTACATATAAAGTGAAATATTTCAAGCCTTTTTTGTTTTAATTTTGATGATTATGGCTTATAGCTCATGAAAATCAGAAATCTAGTATCTCAAATTATTAGAACATTTCCTAAGATCAATCAAATAAGGATGTACAATACAGCAATGTCCAACTTCTGAAAAGTCTGTTCATTTATACACTCAGTACATGGTTAGGGCTCCTTTACCACAAATTACTGCATCAATGCGGCATGGCATGGAAGCGATCAGCCTGTGGCACTGTTGAGGTGTGATTGAAGCCCAGGTTGCTTTGATAGTGGCCTTCAGCTTGTCTGTATTTTTGGGTTGAGTGTTTCTCATTTTCCTCTTGACAATACCCCATAGATTCTCTATGGGGTTCAGGTCAGGCAAGTTGGCAAGCCAATCAATCACAGTAATATCATGGTCAACAAACCATTTGGTAGTAGTTTTGGCACTAAGAGCAGGGGCTAAGTCCTGCTGAAAAAGGAAATCAGCATCTCCATAAAGCTTGTCAGCAGATGGAAATATGAAATGCTCTAAAATTTCTGGGTAGACAGCTGCATTGACTTTGGACTTGATAAAGCACAGTGGATCAACACCAGTCGATGACTTGGCACCCCAAATCATCATAGACTGCAGAAACATCACACTGGACTTCAAACACCTTGGATTCTGTGCCTTGCTACTCTTCCTTCTGATTCTAGGACCATGATTTCCAAATTAAATGCAAATTTTATTTTCATCTGAAAAGAGGACTTTGGATCACTGAGTCAGTAGTCTTCCCCATGATTGTGGTTGCATGTACTGAACTAGACAGAGAGATAGACTGTATTTATACTGTTTTACTTAAAACACGAAATGAAATATTTCCATATTTTGAGAATTTTTTTGTTCTGTATGACATAATTATCAACATTAAAATAGAAAAATAGTTGAATATTTTAGTTTACATCTAATGAGTCTAAAAGATATAACATTTTCACTTTCTTAAATAACTGATGGAAAATATTGAACTTTTTCATGGTATACTAATTGTTTGAAATGCATAATTAAAATAAAAAGTTGAAAGTAAAACTGAAAACAATGATTTATATAATAATATTTGACCTGTACTGAACTCAAAACAATATAACAGCATATTATTTGATGTCATCAGGAAGGTGGCATTGAGGCGGCTGTAAGTGTGGGAAGGCTTTATTTACAAGCGTGTAATATACAAAACCAAATGTGAGACTAGGACAGGGTTACAAACTGAAATGAAACTAAACAAATGGAAAGCAGAGTCACTAAACAGAATCATTTAAACAGTCATAAACATGCAAGAAATGAACGTGGACAATGAATCAGTGTTAGAGATAATGCTTCACAGATTCCTTTGTGACAACAGCATCCTTATAAGTGCATGCTGACCGTACTCCAAAACAGCAACAGGTGTGTACAATGATCAATTTTTCCAAACGTGCACACAACGCGCTCTGTGAGTGTGAGCTCAAGTTGCACAAGGCTTGAGAGAACCCAAAGAGGGCTTTAGCTCCTGGAGGGAGCTTTTTTTTGGGGGGGGTGGATGCAAGAGCTCTGTCCAGGAGCTAAAGCCCTCTTTGGGCTGCTTCGGGGTAAAGGGCCTCCCATAAGAAAACATCCCCTCAGAGTTCCAGTCAGACTCCAGGAGGACATGGCCCTGGAACCTGGGCTTAGGCAGAGGCCTGAGCTCAGGTCAGGCCTTGAACTGGGGAATGAAGATAGTTGGGAGATCAGGCAAAGACACTGGCTTGGGTGTGGACTCAGACATGGATTCAGGCATGCACAGGAGTTCAGACCTAGATTTGGACTATGGATTAGACATGGATTCAAGCTCCAGACTAGGCATGGGCTCGGGCTCCAGACAGGACATGGACTCAAGCTCCAGACTGGACTTGGATATGGAGTCAGACTCTGGCTTTGGACAGGACATGGACTTGGGCATAGACATAGGCATGGACCCTGATGTCAGCATGGGCATGATTTTGAACATAGGCATAGGCTCAAGCATGAGCATGGGCATGGACTCAGGCATGACTCTGGGCTTGAGAACAGGCATGGACCTTGATGTTGGCATGGGCAGGATTTTGAACATAGGCATGGGCTCAGGCATCAGTATGGGCATGGTCTCAGGTACGACTCTGGGCTTGAGCATGGGCATGGACCCTGGCATGGGCATGCATTCGAACATGGACTCAGGCATCAGCATGGGCTCAGGCATGACTCTGGTCTTGAGCATGGACATGGACCCTGATGTCAGCATGGGCATGGATGCGAACATGGGCATGGACTGAAGCATCAGCTCTGTACTCAACTGTGACTCTGGGCTTGGACTCTGACCTTGACATGGGCATCGACTTAAATCTTGGCATAGACATGGACTAGAACATGGGCTTGGATCTTGGTATGAGCACCAGAGTGACAACGTTGTCCCTGAAGCCTGGCGGCGGAGCAAAGAGCTCGTCCCTGTCGAAGCCTGGTGGCAGAGCGACAACATCCACAAAGCCAAGTGGCAAAGCTAGGAGTGGAGCACAGGTCACCCTGTCAATCTCTGGGCAGTGGGCAGTGGAGCCAAGGCCACCCTTTCAGCCTCTGGTGCAGGCTCTGGATCTGGCTCTGAAGCAGAGGCCACCCTTTTGGCCTCTGGTGCTGGCTCTGGAGCTGAGACCACTGTGTTCACCTCTCGCACAGGCTCTGGAGTGGGAAGTGGAGCGGAGGCCACCCAACTGGCCTCCCGAGTCTCCACCACCCCCACCCCCCACAAAAAAGGGGGTCCCCCTTTCTGGAGGACTGGTACCAGGAATTGAGCTCCTCCCCAAATGACTGGGCACTCTGAATGAGGACCTTGGCCCACCAGCGTGTTGGTCTGGTGAGCCAAAAAAAATCATGCAGCTAACCCACAAGAACTCCAGAGATTAAGGCTCTACAAAGTCCTCATGAAAGAAGTGGCACCACAGCAAAAATCCATAGGGTGGCTGCTCCACCCCGTCATATGGTGCCGGTATGTCCAGCCCCAGCTGCTGGAGAAAAATGATGGATCCCAGCTTCAGCAACCTGCCTTTAATGTGGGACTGCACGGCATTCCTGTATACTCCCACTACATCCACTGTTGAAGGCTAAGTATTCGGTCAGGAAATGCGGCATTGAGACGGTTGTAAGTGCTGGAAGGTGTTTATTTACAGACATGAGCTATATACAAAACATGAGGCAAGGTCAGAGGAACAAACTGAAACAAACAAAACTGAAACAGAGGCATGAATGGAAAGCAGAGTCACTTAAAGGAGTCGTTTAAACAGAGTCATAAACATGGCAAGGAACAAATGTGGACATCAAAACAGTGTTACAGAGATAATACTTCGCAAAGTCCTTTGTGACAAAAGCATCCTTATCTGTGCGTGCTGATTTTGCTCCAAAACAGCAACAGGTGTGTGCAATAATCAATTTTTCCAAGATTGTGCACAAAGTGCTCGGTGTGCATGAGCTCAAGTTGCACCATGCTCAAGCATGCGAAGGCGTGACAGATGTTTTACCTCATGAAATTTATGTTTTTTTTTAATTAAACACATTTCAATTATGATTTTTGTAAAACATTTCAAAAAAGTTGGGATGGTAAAGCATTTATCACTTTATAATGTTGCCATTCCTTCTCCCAACACTAAAAAGATATTTAGGGACTGAAGACACCAAGTGATTAAACATTTCAGGTGGTATTTTGTCCCATTCTTCAGGCAAACAGGTCTTAAGGTCCTCATTGTAATAATATCATTTTATTTCAAAATTTGCCACACATTCTGTATTGGGGAAAAGGGGACAGGCACCCTCCTCTCCTGCAACCATGCCTTTGTAATGTGTGCAGAATGTGGTTTTGCATTGTCTTGTTGAAATATTCCAGGAAAAGGGGTGTTGCTCCAAAATATCTACTTACTTTTCTACATTAAATTTTGCCATCACAGAAGTGTAAGCTACCTTTGCCAAGGGCAGTGACAACTGCATACCATAATAGACCCTGTCTTTTGGACTTTTTGCTGGGAACAGACTGGATGATCTTCTCGTCTTTGGTCTGAAGCATACAACATCCATTTCTCACAAAAAAAGACCTGGAATATTGATTTGTCTGACCACAGTACATGTTTCCACTGTGTGATGGTCCATCCCAGATGCCTTCAAGCCCAGAGAAGTTGTCAGCACCTCTGGGCACAGTGAATATAATGCTTTCTTTTTGGACAGTACAATTTTAACTGGCATTTGTGGAGGTCACTCCATATTGTAGTGCCTGACAAAGGTTAACCAAAGTAATCCTGAGCTCATGTGGTTATATCAGCTATAGATTTTTGATGCAGTGCCATCTGAGGGATCAGCAATCAAAAGATGTTCAGCTTAGGCCTGAGCCCTTGCCCTTTATGCACTGAAATTCTTCTATATCCCTTGAATCGTTTAATGATATTACACAGCACAGAGGGTAAAATATCCAAATCTCTTCTTATCTTTCTTTGAGGAACATGGTTTTTAAACATTTCAATAATTTTCTCATGCATTTGTTGACAAACTGGAGATCCTTGGCACATCTTTGCTCCTTAAAGACTATGCATTTCTTGAATACTAATTTTGTGCCAAATCATGATTATAATCACCTGTTGACATTGTCTTTTGGAAACCACACTGCAGTTTAACTGTTTAAACTAATTACTAGCCCAAAATTGGCCCATCCCATGTTAGGGGTGGTGAGATTAGGATCCAGAAACAGAACATACAGGCAGTAATCCAATAAATAATGAGATTTAATCCAGGGAAAGGGCGTGGCAAAATAGGTAAACAAACAAATGGCAAAAATAGTCCAGGTAAAAAGGGACAAAAACTTGACAAAAACATGAGACAGACAAGGACAAAAATGCTAGAGCAAAAGTCCGGGGAAGTCCGGGGCGGAGCATGACTTCCCAACTTTGTTTGGAATATACTGCAGTCCTGAAACACAGGAATGGACATAAATTTCAGGTTCTCTCAACCACTTAGATGCCATTCACATATCAGAAATGTCACTCACCATTCTTACTGCAGTTCTCAAAACAGTTCAGGTATTTCTTATAACACTAATTCACCTGTGCAAAAGCCACTAAAACAGTCAAAACATTGTTTACGTGTGTTGAAACATGGAAAGTCAGTCAATCACTTCAATACTGTCACCAATGAATAAAACCCTTTCACCAGTGCTTTAAGACTTAGATACCAAATGTTTTGAAATTTTAATAAAAACTTGGTACTGCAAAAACTTAACAAAAATATTGTTTAGACATGAAAAGGAAATGTGAATTATTTATTTGTAAATTCACACAACATAATTGCTGTAGCTGAGGAAAGCAAAGTGACAAACATGGAACTATGCACCAGAAATTAGACAAAGAAAAATATGCAATCAAACTTTGAACAAAGGACCAATTATAGTCCAGTAAAAGCACACTATGGGACTACTTTACAATAAAACTGTCCTTATAAAGGATTTATAAATGGTTTATAATTGGGTTAATTTGGTTGTAAACATTTTATAAATCATTCATAAGCAATTATAAACAAGTTCTAACACAGTTTACATACATCAATGTAGGCTCACTATTTGGCAAGGTCAAGTTACTGCTGCACATTTTGTTTCAATTCTGCACATCCATCTATTCTGTTAAATCTCAGATCCTGCTAGCTTGTTTTATCTTCTCCCTTTATCAGTCAGCAGGTTAAATTGTCAACTTCATCAGATATTTAACATGCTACAACCTTTTAATCACCAAAAGAATTATGGTTGGTTGGCCATAGTCCTCACTTATTAGGAATTTGATCTATTGGTGAGTTACTACTGTTTATAATTGGCAAAAGGGAGCCTAATTTTAAGTGTGAAACACAACGTTTATTAATGAATTACGACCATTTATAACAGACAAAGGGAGCCTTATTTTAAAGTGTGAAACACATCATCTGTTGATGAGATACTACCATTTATAACTGCTGAAAAGGGCCTTATTTGTAAAGTGTGAAACATATAATTTATTAATGAGTTACTAACATTCATACTTAAACTATAAACTATCTTTTTGAGGTAAGCTAATATTTGAGCTAAGAGCAAAGCTAGTTAGCATGCATTGCCACCAAAGCAGGGTTCGTGTGTGCAGGAACTGACTACTCAGGTGGGGCAGGAAGGCCTGCCCAAAGCGAGTCAATTGAAAATTTGGCTCATCATGGAATAGCAGAAGCAATTTGTTTGTCAGATCTGCTTTAATATCAACAGATCTTCAATGAAGGTACGTGAATCTATTCATCATGGCACACCTTCAGCTTGTTCAGTATGCTGAGTGCAGGATGATAGCTTTATTTGTGATAAGTGCAGATTAGTTAGTTCTCTGATGGAGAAGATTACAGCTTTGGAGATGCGTATCCAGACTTTAGAGAGGGTTAGTGAGAATGAGAACAGTGTAGTTTCTGCAGGGGAAAGTCTGGATGCCCCCAACTCCAGCATTAGAGTCCTCACAGCGAGGTGAATGGGTGACGACTCGGCGGCATAAGCATAGAGCCAAAGCTACTGCTGAGGCTCGCCCACAGGAGCACCACTCCTCTCCGCTTCACGTGTCGAACAGGTTTGCCCTCCTCAGTGATGCACCTGCTGAGAAACCTGAAAGAGCTCTGGTTATAGGAGACTATCATACAGCACATGAAATTAGCTAGGCCTTTAGAGGCACCAGCAACTTTAGTTAGGTGTATACCAGGAGCCGGGGCGTGGGACAAAGCAGGTAATCTTAGGGTCCTAGGCAAGCACAGATTCTCAAAGATAGTTATCCATGTAGGAGCTAATGATATATGCCTTGGTCAGTCTGAGGTTACTAAGAGTGACTTTGTAGAGGTGTTTAAATTAGTGAAGGTGATGGCCGATGCTGTAGTATGCTCTGGCCCCATCCCAATGCGGTGTGGCGATGTAGCTTACAGCAGGTTATGGTTGCTGAACTGCTGGTTGTCCAGGTGGTGCTCTGAAAACAGTGTGGGCTTTATAGATAATTGGGC
>JANZLB010000002.1:26692266-26703432 GCA_026167865.1 Notarius quadriscutis | reverse complement strand
TTTTATTGTTCTTGTTTTTTTTTTTTAATAAACATTTCAATTTTGATTTTTGCAATACAATTAAAAAAATTGGGACAGTAAACCATTTGCCATTTTGTAATGTTGCCATTCCATCTCATAACACTTAATGTTGAGGAACTGAAGATACCAAGTGATGAAGCATTTCAGGTGATATTTTTCCTCATGCTTCATACAAATGGTATGGGGTCATCAGTGCATATGCCTTTGTTATGTGTGCAGAATGTGGCTTTGTATTGGCTTGCTGAAATATCCCTGTGTAACAACTTTGTGGGAGTGGGCAATGAGGAACTGGAGACAGGTGCTGCAATTTGAGGTACATTTTAACTTTTATTGGCACTTTTCAGTGACTTTTACCATTAAAGAACACTAGACACACATGGACGGGATGGGGTAACACAGCTCTCTCTCTCTCGTTCCTGGCTATCTGAAAGACACACAGATACATTACTAGACAACCAGTAATTAAACACAGGTGTACCTCATCACATGTTACCTGCTGGTTCCACCTGACTTCATGCTGTTCACAGCTGACACTCGACCACACCCTCACTGCCACATACCCCCATTGCCTGACTCAGGCTGGAGAGCCGTCTGGCCTGTAGATGACTCCCCCCAGCAGGAAAGGTAATCCGCCACCACCACGTGTGCCCTCCAGCCTGTGAACCACCTTGAATTTAAAGGGCCAGATACCAACGAGTGATCCATACATTGGCATCCTTCATGCAGTGGAGCCACTGGAGTGGGACATGGTCGTAACAGAGGGTGAATGGGTGTCCAAGCAGGTAGTACCAGAGAGTGAGGACCGCTCACTTGCCAGGCACTTCTTTTCCATGGTGCTGTATTTTGACTCTCACATGGAGAGCTTGTGGCTGATGTACAACACTGGGCACCCCTCCCTCTCCACCATCTGGGAAAGCATAGCCCCCAGCCCTCTGTCCAACACATTGGTCTGCAAAACAAAAGGGAGAAAAAAAGTCAGGAGAATGCAACAGGGCCCCCCCCACAAAACCACCTTTACCTGAGCAAAAGCTTGTTCACATGGCTCCATCCACTGGACCAGATCTGGTGCCCCCTTTTTAGTGAGGTCAGTCAGCGGGCTGGTGTCATCCGAAAAGTTAGGCATGAATAGTCTATAGTAGCCAGCCAACCCCAGGAACTGCCTCACCCCCTTTATGGTCTTAGGTCTTGGGCAGGCCGCAAATGCTGCAGTCTTATCAATTTGGGGATGCACCTGCCCATGATCCAAGTGGAAGCCCAGATACCGTACTTCCACCTGTCCAATCACACACTTTTTTGGGTTCACTGTGATCCCAGTGCACCTCAGTGCAGGACCACCCTAAGATGTTGTAAGTGCCACTTCCAATCATTATTTTAAATGATGTCATCTAAATAGGCCGCTGCATACGTGTTGTGGGGATGGAGAATACAGTTCATGAGACGCTGAAACATCGCTGGGGCCCCAAACAACCTGAAAGGAAGGGTGACAAATTGGTGTAAACCAAACAGAGTGGAAAAGGCCATTTTTCTCATGGGATAATGGAGTCAAGTGGATCTGCCAATATCCGTTTGTTAAATCCAGCATTGAGTAAAAGTGAGCCACGTTTACTGATTAAGCAGTCCATCAATGCAAGGCATTGGATGTGTGTCAAATTTAAACACCATGTTGACTTTTCTATATTCCACACAGAACCAGACTGACCTGTTGGTCTTGGGAACCAAGATCACCGGGCTCCTCCAGTCGCTGTGCGACTCCTCAATTACCCCCATCTTAAATATAGCCTGGAGTTCATCCTGAACTACATTTTTCTTGTGCTCGGGGAGTCAATATGAGTGGCTGTGCCCCACCACTCCTGGGCGAGTCTCAATGTGGTGTTCTATGAGGTCAATGCAACCAGGGAGGGGCAAGAATATGTCACAGAATTCCTCCTGCAAATTAATAACATGTAATCTCTGGGATGGTGAGAGGTTGTCTTCACAGGGGACCGGTGTGAATCGGGCTGCACTTTTTAGACTTACCTCCAGTCCCAGCTCCGCCCTCTCTGGAACTACTGTTGCCAGAGCCACAGGAACCTCCTCTCTCCATGGTTTTAGGAGATCGAGGTGGTAAATTTCACGTGTTGTCTCTATCTGGATGCTTGACCTCAATTTGCCATGTAACCTCAAAGGGCTCTTGCCACTTGGTGAGTAATTTTGAACTTGAGGTGGGCAGTAAAATGATGACTATCTCCCAGTGCAAATTCCCTTAGCGGTGTCCTCCTGTTGTACAGGCTAGGTTGATGTTCTTGGGCCTGTAGCAAATTCTCCTGGGTTATGTGACTCAGTGTGTGGAGTTTTGCTCTCAGGTAAAGAATGTATTGAATTTCATTTTTGCTTTGAGAAGGTCCCTCCTCCCAATTTTCTCTAATGATGTCTAAGACACCATAGGGCTTGTGCCCATACAGCAATTCAAATGGAGAAAACCTGGTGGAGACTTGCAGGACTTCATGCACTCCATACAACAGGGACTCTAGCTACTTGTTCCAGTTTTTTGTGTCCCCATAAATGATCTTGCGAATCATGTTTTTAACTGTTTGGTTAAATTGTTTGGTCAGCCTGTCTATTTGTGGATGATGAACTGTATGTATTTTCAGAACTGTATGAATCAATTTAATCCCCAATAATTCGTACAATTCCTATACTATTTGTGACATGAATATAGTGCTTTGATCAGTCAGGATTTCTTTCAGAATCCCGACTCAGACGATGATGTGGAAAAGTGCTTTTGCAACACTGTGCGTTGAGATATTGCAAAGAGGCATTGCTTCCAGGTATTGTGTTGACTATGACGAATACAAAGTGATACCCACATGCAGATCGATCTAATGGCCCAATGAGATCCGTGCCAATTCTTTTGAAGGGGATCTCCATTAATGGTAATGGGCACAATAGTGCTTTTGGTGTTGCTGCTGGATTCACCAGCTGGCATTCATGACAAGCTGCACACCACCTGCCAACATTGGTGTGAATTCCTGGCCAATAGAAATGGGCCATGAGACAATTCAGTGTTTTATCCTGCCCCAAGTGCCCAGCCATAGGATTATAATGAGCCACATGGAATAAAAGTTCCCTACGGGTCTTCAGGACCAACAACTATGTTATCTCTTCTTTAGTTTGAGTGTCCTGCATCACTCAATATAGCCTATCCTTCATAATACAAAAATACAGGAAGGAAAGTGCAATGTTAAGTTGGAAGATTTGGCCATCGATTACTTTCACTTGGTCAAAAGCATGTCTCAGAGACTCATCATGCATCTGCTCCAATGGGAAATCCCTTAAAGGATTCCCCCAGAGAGAGAGAGGAGAACCCTCCCCACTCTCCATGTCATCATGATGCTGAGCTGACATGGATGGCCCTGGGACTGCCTCCCCAGCTAATGTTGCGGTGGGATTCCCCCATGACATACTACTGCAGGACCCACCCACTACCAACTGTTTCATTAAATGTTTTAAACCCCAGCCAATCTGTTCCCAGGATAAGTGTGTGGGTGAGGCTCAGACTAACTGCTGCCTCCACACTATTCTTTTCTCCCCAGAAATGAATAGTGATGGGCATTCGCGGATATCTGTGAATGTCACTGTGCACACACCTGACCTTCACCAATTGTGCATCTTCCAGTGGCCCACATTGTATCAGGCTTTGATGCATGGAGGACTAATTACAACCAGAATACACCAAAGCCTGATGTGTACCCCCTTAAATACTTAGAGACTCTGTACATTCCCGCTCGATCAGGGGAAGCCTGTGGTGTGTCAGGAATGCAAATCAATGGCTCCGCCTCCTTGTGGAAGTGCTGATTACCGGGAAGTCCCAGTCTTCCCTTTATGCTGACAGACCTGTCCGGGCTCATGCCTGGTTCTGGTGGGCATGGATGAGTCCACCTCTGGAGAGAGAGACAGGGTTGATGGCAGTACAGACACAGAAGGACAGACCAAAGTGTGGGGAGCAGGTTTTGGGGGAACTGGACCTCATTTCCATGGGGCTGGGGTAGGGGAGTGGTGAGGATAGCAAGAGGGAGGGGGAGAAAGTGAAAGAGAGAGAGAGAGAGAGAGAGAGAGAGAGAGAGAGAAGCTGCGGGAGCACCTGCTCCCTGAAACACCATCAGGTGGTCCTCTACCAGCCTGATTGCCTCCTCCAGCGACACCGCTTGGTGACACTGGACCCACATTGATGTCTCTCTTGCCAGTTGGATGACAAACTCTTTCAGTGTCACACAGTCAATGATGTCCTCCACACCGCACTCGCCTGCCCATAACCACTGTCAGCAGGCATCTTGGAGCTGCTGTGTGAATGCAAATGGCTGGCCCACTTCACTTTAGGCCAGTGCATGGAACCACTGTTGATGCCCTTCTAGGCTGCAGCCGGCTCATTGCGGTATGGCCCGCTTCAGGTCCAGATACTCCAGCATGCTGGTGGCAGGGAGCTGTGTTTCCTCTGACAGGAGTGGCTGCCCACTGCAAGGTTTGCCACAAGCTCACCTCCTCAATGCACTTGAACAGCTCCAGAAAGGCTTCTGTGCCATCCTGCGGCCCCATCTTGACCAGCTGCACAGGAACCCTGGCCACAGGAGCGACTGCTGGAGTACCCACTGACTGTACCAAGCTCCACATCACCTGTTGGTCCTTCACCTGGATCTTGAACACGGCCTGGAAGCGCTGCACCTGCTTGTTGGATAGGGTGGGCAGCTCTTAGTGCTGGCATTGGAGGTTACTCATGAGGATCTGGAGGAGCTCTCTGGCTGGTGTGGACTCCATGGCGGTGTTCGTTCCTCAGTCCCAGGTTTCAGCACCAGTGTAACAACTTTGTGGGAGTGGGCAATGAGGAAATGGACATAGGTGCTGCAATTTGAGGTAGGTTTTAACTTTTACTATTATGGCACACTCAACACACTGGCACATGATGGGATGACAGCTCCCTCTCTCATTCCTGGCTGTCTAAAAGACACACATTAATAGACAGCCTGTAATTAGACACAGATATACCTTGTCACATATTACCTACTGTCTGAAAGACACACAGACATGTTAATAGACATCCAGTAATTTGACACAAGTGTACCTTGTCACATGTTACCTGCTGGTTCCACCTGACCGCTTGCCATTTACAGCTGATGCTCGACCACATCCTCACTGCCACACCCTGGAAAAGATGTTATACTGAAGGCAGCATATGTTGCTCCAAAATCTTAATGTATTTTTCTACATTGATCAGAATTGAGATTATTGCCAAGTATGCTCTCACATACAAAGAATTTGCTTTGGTGGTTGTTGCTTGAACAGTTAAAGGTAGACTGTCTTTCAGGTTTTTCAAGTTTAGGTCAGAAAAAAAATTCCCCCTGACACCCCAATTATTTTTGTTTAATGGACCAAAAGCTACTAAATTCGAATCTCAGACTTCCAATTTTATTAGTTTTTTTTAATAGAACAATTAATGAATTTAGAGCCATGTGGCCCTAAATTCTCTGCTATTTTTTCTTGCTTTACTGTGACCCAATTCAAGACACTACATAATGCATCATGTGGTGGGCTTTCCCCTTTCACGCAAGGTATTGTGGGATACAAATTTGAAACAGGAGAGAACAATGGCAGATGTCAGTGTGCAAATGAAACTGGAAAGACCGAGTACAGTAATGGAAAGTGAGAAGAAAAGATATGTTGTGAAGGAAAGGGAACGCAGGACCAAGCTAAAAAATATCGGCAGTCAGCGAGCATCTCGGTGTGATCAGCTGTTTGTTTAGTGACAGAATCATGTAACTGTCAGTGCACGGTCAAGGTAAACCTGTAGATGGCAGTAATGCAACACTGGATGCCAGCTGCTGTAAAACCTAAAGATGAAGATGATGATGACGACTAAGGTAAGCGTGTGCATGTGCACATGGACTTCATCTGTCTGCTTGACTGCACAAAATGAACAATTTCATGCACATTATTTGCCTTCAGGTGCACGTGCCACAGTGCGCAGGACTGACAGAACCCCCTCCCAAAGAGCTCCCACTGGGAACGAAAATCCATCATACTTGGCTCTGGTGGGGGTTCGAGCTCAGGCTTAGAACAAGACTTGGATTCTTGACTAAGGAGTGGGCTTGAGCTCAGGACTTGACTTGGGCTCTGGGCTGGAATCATGCTCAGACTCTGGACTTGGCTTGGATCCAGGACTGAAGGTGGACTCAAGCTCCAGGTTGGATTTGAACTCTGGAGAGGAGTTGAGCTTTGGGCTGGACTCTTCTCTGGCTCAGAAGATGACTCGGGCTTGAGCTCTGGATCTGGCTTGGACTTAGGGCCGGGCTTGAGCTCTGGAGACAACTTGAGCTCGGGCGATGACTTGAGCTTGGGGTTGGACTCTGGCTCCAGCTCAGGAGATGACTCAATCTGGAGTTCTGGAACTGGCTTGGACACAAGGCTGGAATTGTGCTCGAGCTCTGAAGATGACTTGGGTTCTGGGGATGATTTAAGCTCTGGAGATGGTCTGATCTCTGGACTGGACTCTGGCATGGGCTCGAGCTCTGTCAGTGCATTGATTCGGTCCTGTTTAGGACCTGGCAGCAGGACAATAACGTCATCATAGCTGGGCGGTGGCAAGATGACGTCTTTATAGCCGGGTGGTGGCAGGACGATGACGTCTTCATAGCTGGCTGAGGCAGAGGATGCTCCGACGTCCTCCGACACAGGTTCTGGAACAGGCCTTGACTCGGGCATTGGCACTGAAGCTGGTGCAGGCACCAACTCTGGCATAGGCTCTGATGCTCTCGCTGACCCAGGCACTGGCTCTTGAGTGGACACTGACGCAGTCTCTGAAGCAGGCTCTGGCCAGGGTTCTGGAGTAAACACTGACACAGGCTCTGATGCTGGCTCTGGCACTGGAGCTGACTGACACTGGTGCTGGCACTGGTTCTGGAGCAGACACTGGTGCTGACTCTGGTATTAGTTCTGGAGCAGACACTGATGCTGACTCCGACTCTGGCTCTGATGCTGAAGTTGGCACCAGCTCTGACACTGGTACTGGAGCTGGCTCTGGTTCAGGCATGGGTTCTGATACAGACTCTGGTTCAAGCATTGATTCAGGTACTGATTCTGGCTGAGAAATCAGCTCTGGAGAGACAGCCTCTAGAAAAGGCTCAGGAACAGCCTCCTCTGCTGCATCAGCCATCAGAATGATTGCCTGCCCCCCCCCAAAAAAAAAAAATTAATGAGATTCCTCCTTTTCCAAAGATTCAAAAATGAACTTGAGCATGGCAAAAAAAAGTCTGTGAGCTTTGAAGACACAGGTGCTCGACTCGGACCAGGTAATCCACCCATTGGCATGCTCATCCAGAAATAAACATGAGGATGAAGCTTACCCAGATGGGTTCGGGTAGCTTGGGCTCTTGGAGGTCCTCATAGAAAAAGTCACACTGCATGTTGAATCCCATAGGGTGATATATTCCGTAGTAGGGTGCCAGGGGACTCCAGTCAGGCTTCAGCTGGAAATATGAGGTGAGGGGCTGAGACAGGGAAACCCGGAAGTGGCGTTGAATCACGTATTGAAAAACTTCTGCTATATCCACTGTATGGTGAAGTATTCTGTCAGATACACAAGAAAGGTGGATGCAAGTGCAGAAGTAATAAGTTTAATAATACAGTGCAGTGTATGTTTACAGGGACATACACATAGGCAAACAATCCAGAATGGCAGGCAAAATACAAAAACGTGAAACAGGCAAAAAGGTCAGGCGAGGCGTAAACAGAATATCAGAGGCAAAGCGAGAATGAGAACAAGAAACAGGCACAAAAATCAGGAAAAAGGAAATCAAGAACACAGGTAGAAAGGCTTGGTAATGCGTACTGATGTATCGTAATACTTCACACTGATCATGCATCAGCACAGTCCTTAAATAGGTGCACTCATAGCTCCTTAATTAAGTTCAAGTGCACATCGTTAACGGTGCGCTGGAGTCTGCTCGATACGCGCACAGCCCGAGACGCACCTTAAGGTGCATGTGCCACAGCACGCAGGACTGACAAACATATTTAAAAGAGTATGTGCATGGGTTGTTTAGAAGTCCAAACTATACAGCATGTCCAGGAACATACAAAAATAGGTCACAGGATGAAAATGGAGAGTCATGACATGAATGTGCAAGAAGAAGAGGATATGTGCAATGGGTTAAATAAATAAATCACCAAGCTGTTCAGTGTGTGCCAGAATGTGCAATAAAAATTCACAGGATGAAGATGCATAACATGACCATGAAATGTGCAAAACTGCAGTTTAGAGAACTGTGGGTGGTAGAAGAGAGCAACTGGACTTGCTTGAAGATTCTTGAAGACGTTTCACCTCTCATTTGAAAGGCTTCTTCAGTTCCCTGGATGTCAGCCTTTCGGATGAGAGGTGAAACATCTTCAAGCATCTTCAAGCAAGTCCAGTTGCTCTCTTCTACCACCCACAGTTTACTATGACCTGGATGACTGAGAATCTTCACAGACATGCAGTTCAGAGAAGAAGTGCATTCATATCACCAATTGAGAGTGTGTGCTTAGAGTCAGTGGGTGTCTATGACCTTATTGATGCAGCCAGTTGCAGTGGGGAAAAAGATGACCTTTTGGTGTGATGTTTTGGTTCTAATGGACCACAACCTCCTACCAGAGGAGAGTGTCACAAAAAGTTTGTGTCTGGGGTGAGGAGTCTGCCACAATCCTTACTGCCCTCCTCAAGGTCCTGGACTCATACAGGTCCTGGAGAGATGGAAGACTGCAGTCAGTTATCCTCTCAGCAGAGTCAGTGATGCACTGCAGTCTGCCCTTGTCAGTGGCAACAGCTTAGCAGACAGTGATGGGAGGTGAGGATGGACTCAATGATGACAGTGTAAAAGTGCACCATCACTGTCTTTGGCAGCTTGAACTTCAACTGCTACAGGAAAAATATCCTCTGCAGTGCTTTCTTGGTGAGAGAGCAGATATTCATCTGCTCCCATCACAGAATGCTGCCATCACAGAAGTGATGTCAAAGGCAATAATACAATTATCATTGCCAAATTATCATTGCAAAGGCAGTAATGCAACTCCACAGTATGATAGAACCTGACTTTTGGACTTGTTGCTGATAACAGTCTGGATGGTCTTTTTTTGTCTTTGGTCCCAAACATATGGCATCCATCCACAAAAACGACCTTAAATCCTGATTCATCTGCCCAAAATACACATTTCCACTGTGTGATGGTCCATCCCAGATGCTTTCAAGCTCAGAGAAGTTAATAGTGCTTCTGGACACAGTTAACATAAGGCTTCATTTCTGCACAGTAAAGTTTTCACTGGCATTTGTGGATATAACTCTCTTTTGTAGTGCTTTACAAAGGTTTGCCAAAGTAATCCAGAGCCCATGTAGTTATGTCAGTGATGGATGAATGATGGTTCTTGATGCAGTGCCATCTGAGGGATCAGAAATCACAGGTGTTCAGCTTAGGCCTGCGCCCTTGCCTTTACGCACCAAAATTCCTCTAGATTCCTTGAAACGTTTAAGGTAGTGAAGGTCATCCACCGTAGGTAGTGAAATATCCAAATCCCTTTGTATCTTTCTTTGACAAACATTGTTTTTAAATGTTTCAATTATTTTCTCATGCATTTGACATACTAGGAATCCTCAGCCCATCTTTTTTCCTCAAAGATTAGGCCTTTCCTGGATACTGATTTTGTGCCAAATCCTGATTACAATCACCTGTTGACATCACCTGTTTCAAATCACATCATTATTTAATTGCTTTACCTCATCACTAGCCCTACATTGCCTCGTCCCAACTTTTTTTGGAATGTTTTGCAGGCCTGAAATGCAGGAATGGATGTATATTAACAAATGAAATGAAGTTGACCAGACAAAAGATGAAATATTTTAGATTCATACTGTCTGCAATGAAATACAATTCAAAGTAAATTTAGAATTCACTGCTATCTATCCATCCATCCATCCATCATACTCTCCTGGTTATTTTGGGTTTAAGCTTTAAGCTTTACGATGCTTCCTTGAAGGGGAAATTCAATAATAATTTCCTAGAGCAGGGGTACTCAAATAGAAATGATGAGGGGCCACAATTTTTTTTTTTCAGTGACTCAAGGGGCCATTTATTGGGACTGTGTATGACTCCGGTACTGATTTTTAATTATGTTCATATTTGAGAACGCAGATTCACATCTGTATGTGGAGCCGAACATTGTAAGGATGTGCACTGCCATCCTATGCAGCAGGGGGAAATTGGCTGCAGTTACCATTTTGGTCCACAAGGTGATGACGTCACACTGAGTCTCTCTCAGTGTGATATTCTCCTGCAGGTCAATCAGCTCAGTTTGGAGTGCTGCAGCTTGGATCCAGGGGAATACCTGGTTCGCCTCTGAAGCGAACTCACTCACATTTCTCACAAGAAATGGGTTTCCAATGCACAGGAGGATTTGGTTTCCAAGAATGAAGTCATCAAATCTTGTTTTGAAGTTCTCAATCATCTTCTCCACAAATGCGATATGTTTTTGATGAGCCTCTTTTTCTTTGGTCTGCTCCAAAAGTTTGGGGAAATGGAGCAATTCCTCCTGTACATAACAATAAAAATAGTCATTATTATTGGCATTTCAAATGATTGTTATTAGGACAATGATTATTATTATTATTATTAGTAGTAGTAGTAATTAGTAGTAGTATTATTGTTATTATTTTAAAAGGGCATGACATTTATAAAAATGTCATAATAAAATAAAGATGTGTGTGGCAGACAATGTTAAACAGCCTACCTGTAAGTCACCCTTGTAGACCTCTAGTTTCCTCTGGAATGCCCGCACTGCTGATATCAGCTCACACACAGTGTTGCCCTTCCCTTGGAGCTTCAGATTCAGGTCATTCATGTGAGATGTCATGTCAGTCAAAAATGCCACAGCCTCCATCTTTTCTGGATTGTGCAGGAAATCCATGAACAGTTTTGCTTTTGCACTTTTTTGTTGTGACAGAAATAGTTGTAGTTCATTCCTAATGGCCCAAAACCGCTCCAGGACCTTGCCCTTGCTCAGCCATCTGACGTTGTTGTGCAAAAGCAAGTCATCAAATTCAGCACTGACCTCAGTCAGGAATGACCGCAGCAAGCGATGCTGTAGTGC
>JANZLB010000002.1:26506739-26523764 GCA_026167865.1 Notarius quadriscutis | reverse complement strand
TGAACTAGACCGAGAGATACACTGTGTTCATACTGTTTTACTCAAACTCGAAATGAAATATTCTAATATTTTGAGATTTTTTTTTATGTTTTTGTACTGTATGCCATACTGATTAAAATTAAAATAGAAAAATGCTTGAAACATTTTAGTTTATATATAATGAGTCTATAATATCTAACATTTTCACTTTCTTAAATAACTGATGGAAAAATATTGAACTTTCACAATATTCTAATTTTTTGAGATGCACTAGTATATGCCATGGTCAGTTCAACAATTAAAACCCAAGATTCATAAAGAACAATGTGGGTTCCACGTCACTCTTTCCTCTTGCACAGCTTTGTGAGAGGTTCTGGGAAAATACAAATCCAGTCTTCATGTGCTTTGTGGTTTTGTAGAAGGCCTATAATGGTGTACTTTGATATTTGTTGTGGGAGATACTGCAGAAATATAGGCTATATGGATTGTTTCATGCAATCCAGTCTCCATAAGAGTGTAGGAAGTTTTTTTTTTTCTTTAAATGAAACCATTTAAGGTGGGTGTCACACCTATTTTCAGAGGGTGTGTTTCCACCTCTGTGGTTTTCATAGACAGGTTATTAAAATATAGCCAAGGTTGGAGATTAGACCAAACACCTTATGTGCAGAGGATTTTACTCTTGGCACCTTCATTTTTTTCTTTTTTTTAGAAACAGTCAGATGTTTCACTGCTAATTGTAAAGAAGCTAGGATGAAAATCAGCATCTCCAAACCCATCATTTCCTTCCAGAGGAGTGAGGGGAGAGACTTTGGCCCTGGAAAGGAGTTTAAGTATCTTGGAATGTTATTCATGAGAGAGAGTGTTTGAGAGTCAAATGTCACTTATAGTCAGTACTGGCAAGGCTAGTAAGATCTTGGGTAATATACCCGATATCCATTGTCCAATTGTAGACAATATTCTCACTTAAATCTTTAAAAAGGGTGTAAGCTTCAGCAACACTATCTCAGGGAAAAGAAAATGGCATGATATCCTCGTCATGGAACAGGGAAGCTAGTTACTTGTCAGCTGTAGCTGCCATTTGCTAGTAATAGTTATTATGGACTAGAACTGTATCAAACATCTCACTGGACAGACTAAAACAGACAAAGGACCTGCTAGAGACTCTCATATTCGGCTTCAGAACATCTGGGGATCCCCCAGAAAGAGCAGGGGATCTATGGCTAAGAAAAAGAAGTCTGGGCTGACCTTATCAGTCACAAAGGCCCTCACCAGAAAAAGCAGAAGGAACAAGTAATTAACAAGCCACTGAATTTAGTAATTTTAACTTGTTCCTCACAATAAGGGAAAGAGTTTGAAGCCTTTCCTTTGTTTGGATTACTTTATGACCCATTCACTGTGCTATATCTTTGTCACCACGAATTTGCAGAGATTACTGTAGCAGTGTGCTCGACAGCTCTTCTGCTTTTCATACAGCAATTTGGCACTGATCCTAGTCAGAAAGTACATGCAAAAAAGCTGAATGCAGGTCAATCAAAATATTTAGTTTGCTTTTTTTTTCCCCCCCTTCAAATATTTCAGGTTTTATATTTAAGAAAATGTCCAAAAATCTGACATTTTACTGAAATTATTGCTCAGTTGAACACAAAGATTCTAACCTTTTTAAGCCACTACAGAGATACTGAAATATAAAATGTTTGTTATTTTCTACTCAAAATTGTAGTAGTTCCCTGAGTCTACTCTGTGGATACTGAAGCACAGACAGGTGGATATTGGTACAAACTCCCCCTGTTTATTGCATGCTTTGCTTTTCAGTGGTGACTTATGCACCTACACATGTAGTGGTTGTGTACTCTCTTGCATTGCATAGGCAAATAAAAGTCACTCTCCTTTTTGGCTCCCAGCTGTTTATTCATATACCCCTGTGCACCTGATAAGACTTCGTAAGTATATCACAGCAAATCCATGGATTACAAGTAGCATAAGACAGGCTACTGGAGACTAGTAACCCATGTGTATGCATTAAAATAACAGAACCTAAGACTACCATACGAATACCCATGTGTATCTGATAACAGACTTTGTAAGTATCTCACAGCAAATCCATGGATTACAAGTAGCTGAAGACAAAAATATTCGTTCACTATTGACTACTGTTTACATCAGGTAATGCTAGCTAGACTACCTGATTAGCACAACATGGTTACTTTAACAAACCAAAGTACAAGAGGAAAAGAAAAAAAAAAAAAACCTTGAGCATCTCACATTAAATGTGAAACTCCACTTGCATATAGCTCTTTGCAAAAGTAATATTTCTACAAATGAAACCTATTTATTCAACTATTTAAGTGGAGCTCATTGTACACAAACTTGCCATAAGACAGGCTACTGCAGACTGGTAACATATGTGGGGAAGTCCCCGTAATGTCTGCAGTAGGGTCAGTAGAGGGCACTCAGTCATTATATTAAAATAGAAAGAATTCTAACAAAATAAAGTTTTCAGACAGCTGATAATGGCAAGTGGAATATATGACTGTTACACACATCCAGTCAGGAGCCCTCCTCTTCTCAGCTCTCCCTCTCCTTAATCAGCCCACATCAGTCACTGCAAAACACACATTAGACACCAGAATGTCTGCTTTGGCACTCACCTTCCCCAGCCTCACCCTCCATTCTCAAACTGGTGCTCAACCACATCCCTGCTGCCACACACTCCCACCCAACTCAGGTTGGGGAACCATCCATCCTACAGCTGACTCTTCCCCCCCTACCCTGACAGGAAAGGTAGTCCACTACCACCATCTGTACCCCCAGCCTGTGGACCACCTCTAACTTAAAAGGACTGCAGAGCTAGATGCCAATGGGTGATCTGCATGTTGGCATCATTTTATTTATAGGCAATGATCCAAACAGAAGGTGAAAGGGCATTCAGCAGGTAGTACCAGAGGGCAAGGATCACCCACAATGGCCAGGTACTCCTTTTTGATAGTGCTATACTTAGTCTCTTGCATCAAGGGCTTATGTACAACACTATATGCTCCTCCCCTCCACCAGCCAGGACAAAACCGCCCCAGCCCAAGACATCAGTCTGCAAAACAAAAAGGGAGAGAGAGTAGTCAGGGGAGTGTAAAAGTTGTCCACCACACATTGCAGCTTTTACCTGGGTGAAGGCCTGTTGGCACAGCTCCATCCATGAGATCAGCTATGGTATACCCTTTTTAGTGAGATCAGTCAGCAGGTTAGGGACATGTGAATCATCAGGCACAAGCCTACAATAATAGCCAGCCAGCTCTAGGAACTGGCTCACTCCCTTTTTAGTCTTGGGCCTCAGGCAGGTCGTAATGGCTGTGGTCTTATCAGTTTGGGGATGCATCTGCCCATGACCCAAGTGGAAGCCCAGATACTGTACTTCACCAGCTCAATTGCACATTTCAGGCTAGCCGTGAGCTCCATATGCCTCTAGAACAGCCCTGTGCCATGGCTGAAATCATTGCTATATGATAATGTCATCCAAGTAGGCCACAGCCCAGGCAGCAGGAAGATTGTCCATGAGCCACTGAAACATCATAGGAGCCCCAAATAAAACAAAACAGAAGGATGACTAACTACTGTAAGCCAAATGTGGTGGAAAAGGTTCTCTCAGGAAAGGGGAGTTGAGGGGATCTGCCCTTTGTCAAATCCAGTGTCAAAGGGGGGGGGGGGGGGAATAAACCATGCCTAACCAATTGAGCAGTTAAAAATCAATGCAAGGCATCAGATATGCATTGAATTTAGACACCACCCTGACCTTTCAATAGTCCACACAGAACCAGACTGACCCATCAGTCTTGGGAACAAAAACTACTGGGCTGCTCCAGCTGCTGTGCAACTCCTCAATTATTCCCATGCAGAGCATGGCCTTGAGTTTGTCCTGAACTACAGTTGTGTTCAGGTAAGCAGTAAGGGCAGCTATGCACCACCACCACTGGAGGCATCTCAAGGTGGTGTTCTATGAGGTGAGTGCAACTGAGAAGGAGAGAACATGCTGGGAAAATTCTGGTTGCAACTTGGGCCAGCAAGAGATTGTCTCCACAGGGGACCAGGGTGGATCATGCAGATTTTATTTTTACCTCTGGTCCCAGCTCCGCCCTCACCAGAACTACCATGGTCAATGTTCCGGGGATCCCCTTGCTCCATCGTTTGAATGTATTAAGGTGGCACATGTGCCACACCCCACCTCTGTCCATTTGTTTCACCTCATAGTACATAATGAATCTATTGTATGCACCACTCAAAACTTGTTCATCAAGCCTGTCACATTAGCTAATACCCCAGCACTTTTGAATATCACATCTTGCAAGTCCAACCCAGTTGAAACAACTATAGATGAAATTCTCAACCTCAGTCACTGAGATCTGATATGTCTCAGGTTCCCTTTGAACATAGTGTTCACATGGCTCTTGTTCAAAACCTAATAATTTAGTTTCTATGTGGGTATTCTATTTGTTCTACTGATTCCCATTACATCTTTGGAATAGCTCATGATTTGGGGAAAATCTGGCACTTTGAGGCTTTAAGGCCACTGATGGAAACCCTACATCTCACACAGCCTGTTGTGGATGTTTTAGAAGCATGTTCCCTGCCCAAAACTGTCCATCAAAGCCAAAGGTCATGACCCTGGTGACACTCCTGAGACTAGTGGGATCTACTTAGCAGACCAAGTTGCTAAGTGGGCCACAAAAGAGAGAAAATATTACCCACACGTTTCTGAGTCACCCCTTTATTTTTTCCTTCTCATGACAAATGAGACCAACTATTCTATAGATTCAGGCTACTGAAGCTGAATTTGACTTTACTGTTCATCCTTTGAAATTAGAATGACTCCCAAGTCAAGATTCAAATGGTCTGAGGTAATTATGGGCTGACCATTCCCAGTCCCTTGGACTAAAACTAACCCTGGAGTCTAATTTATAGGTGATCTGGATGTGATTGTCAGTGATTACTTAAGCTTGGATTGAGAACTTGTACAGTATACTTGTGATGTTTCCATGTCTCTCCTTCTGCCTACAGAAAAGCCTACTCTTCCAGGTGATCAAGTATTAGTGCATAGCCTGAACAAGAACAGCTGTCCTCAGACTCAGTGGATACACAAGTTATCTGAAAAAGGGTCAGTCATCCCTACCTCATCTCATCTGAAACATCAGGCACAATACAGCAGGTCAAGAAGTCCTTAGGGGACCCCTTCTCATTACAGCTTTTCACATACACAGTAATTTATGTATTAGCTTTCTCAAATCACTTATGACCAATATGCTGGCACAACTTGGGAATGCCACTTATATAGCCACACCATTGCAAGACCTCAAAATTAAAGATGAGAAAAGTCCAGTGTGATTAAGCATGCATCAAACCCTTTCAGGATCTAAGAGGGCATTGATAGGAATACATGTTTGGCATGCTTGAAACTGGAACAGGCTGTTATGATTGCTACTTGTTTCGGCTAGTTACATCCTTGATTTCTCTTCACTCATGTCTGCTTAATGAAGGTTCTTTTGACCAGTATTCTCTTTCATAAGATTACGATCCTGATTGGTGATGTAATGGTACATAATCTCACTCCTTTTATAAAGTAGTTTAAACCAGTGACCATGCTTCATCACCCACTGACATTACTCGGTCCCACACAGACAAGTCAGCTTCTTAAAATCATCCAATCATATAGTGACTTTTGAATGTGACCATATACTGCAGGTCCTACAATAAACTGAGAAACATCTCTGAACAGTTGTGTCCATCAGTGCCCGTTTGCTCCTAGACCCATGAGGCAGACGCTCCTAGGCAGAGGTCGACATTCCTAAACCAAGCCATCAATTAAACCTCCCTCAGGACAGACAGATCAAAGCTCATCACTGTACATGTCTAACCTTGAGGTGCAATGCCCAGAGAGTTTGAGGCACCCGATTCAAAATCTGAGGAACAGAAAATTCAGCATCTGTCCTCCTGCAGGTCATACTCAGGAAAAAAACAGCAGAAGCAAAAGATAAGTCAAGTTATCTAGTGTGCACAGGATGTTTTTATATATTTCTGAATATCAAGTATGATAATGCAGGATTCTAGATAGAAATGTAATATTTACTAGAATTTATATTCACTTTAGAACATGGACAAAACTAGAAAATCATTGTCAACTTCAGGAAAAGCCAACCCAGCCACACTCCACTTAACTACCTCCACAACAGTGTTAATACCACCACGTTCCTGGGGGTGCACATGACAGACAACTTCACCTGGTCTGTGAACACTACGTCACTGGTCAAGAAGGCACAACATCTGCACTTCCTACATAGGATGAGGAGAGCCCACTTGCCCCTGCCTATCCTCACTACATTCTACAGAAGCACCATAGTGCGTTTTAACCAGCTGCATCACTGTAGTGTGGAGGCTGCAGTGCCTCTGACTAGAAGAATGTGAGGAGAGTGGTGAGGACCGCAGAGACAATCATTGGGCCTTCTCTTCCCTCCATTCAGGACATTGCACCAAGGCAGTGTACGTCTTGAGCCAGAATCATGACCCCTGACACCCTCATTATGGACCGTTCTCCCCTCTGGCAAGGGGTTCTGCAGCATTAGGTGCAGGACCACCAGGTTCTGTAACAGCTTTTCCCCCCAGGCCACCAGACTGCTGAACTCCAAACCTAAAACTTCCATTTATAACTTGAGCATTCCAAATTCCACAGGTCACTTTATACTGTTGCACTTTATATTTCTGCTGCATAATACTCCATATTTATTTCTGTGCTGAGCCAATTTGCAACAAAGTTCTTTGGTGTACACTTGTTGCATACTGAATAACAGGTTGTCCAAGTCTAGAAGCTCTTCTATAACCAGAGTGCATTTTAGTTTTTTTTTTTTTAAGCAGAGATTACAACTTTAAATTCCATACCAAGATGCGAGTCTTGCAGCCCACGTCATTGAGGGACCTGCAGTGGAAATTCTCAATTCCTGCATTCAGGAAGCAAGTTACTCAAAAAGATTATGAAAAGCATAGTGAAATACCTACGATTTGAAGTATGCTTATCCCATGCAGTTCTGAGGTTGTTTAACACCAGCTACTTGAGACCCCAGAAGCAGATTGAAATTTCTCCTCAACTGCTCAAAACATTACAGCTTGCCTAAAGTGAACAGTGTTTACCCCCTCCCCACAAGTGAGAGTCAGGACTGACTGATGAGTGAATAAGACTCACCTAGGATAAGTTGAACCTCTGTGCATCCATCCAAATAATCAATAAATGGTTACACAATAGCCAAGGTCCTTGTCATACATTAATTAATTTGGAGTCCTAGCTTAAGGATTAGTGACCACCTTCACCCATTTTCTTACACAGAAGAGGACAAAAGGAGCATTTCCTAGGTGAAGTGAGGCAAGTCAATAAATTATAATATTGAGGAATAATTCTCAGCTTAGTGTATAAACCTCTCAACCTGTCTGAGAACGCCACCGAGACCATAACTGTACAATATATGGCAGCTTTAGAATATACATGGTTGAGTAAGACTCAATGTTCTTATTCCCAGAAACATTTGGAGACAAGGATAACTTGGCAAATCAGACAAATCAAAATAAGAAAATCAAGATCAGAATCTGTGTCTCTTCCCATTGGCCCTATGAAACACCATAAGGCAACTGATATGATGCATGTACCTGAAGGTGTGACTAATAACCAAAACTACTTCATCCAATCAGCCCTAAGAAACAGGCTATTTATATGGCATGTGCGCAAATGGGGTAAACCAGATTTCAGCTCTCCAGATGGAAGGATAGAATCCAATTTGTCTTTGGTCTTGCCTTCCATGTGGAGATCCCAGACACAAGCCCCCAGAAAATAGGTTTTGATCTGTCTGTACTGAAAGAGGGTGACTTGACAGTTTGATTGAAGAATGTAGACCTCTGCTGCCCAGGAGTGTATCTGGGGCAGTCACTAACAGCTGTTCAGAGATGTTTCAGTTTATTGTAGGACAAACATGAGTACATTTTACATTCAAGAGTGTTATAGCTATTTGATTATAGGTCATTGATGAAGCCAAGTTATGTATGACAGGATAATGTCATTGGGTGATGAAGCATTACATCACTGGTTTAGACAACTTTATGAAAGGAGACGTAATGTACCACTACTTCACCAGTCAGGATCATAATCTGAAAAAAAGAAAGGCATTACTGGTCAAAATAAACTTCATTAAGCAGAGAGCAGAATGTGCAAGTGAAGGTAAATCAAGGATTTAACTAACCAAAACAAGGAGTAAATCAGAACAGCCTGTACCAGTTTCAAGCAAGCCAAACATTTATCAATTTGGTACAATCAAAATCAAAGACTTGTGAATTACACCATTGGTGCCCTAGAATCTTTAGGGACAGCCATTACATGGTACATCATGGATGGCACTGCAGAACAGGTTTGCTATTGATTTGATTAATGCCTCAGATGAGGGAGTTTGTGTACTTTTTGGAGAGCAATATCACTCATGTATTCCAATGAATACTGAAGGTAATTAATGTAGTGAGCCAACAAAAATAATTAAGAGACAGAAATGTTTAAAAAAACCTGAAAAATAAAGTGGTGGTCTTTATCAGAAAGCTGGAAGGCTGGGGCGCCGTGGCTCAGGTGGATAAGGCGCCATACCATAAACCCGGGGACCCGGGTTCGATTCCAACCCGAGGTCATTTCCCGATCCCTCCCCATCTCTCTCTCCTGCTCATTTCCCGTCTCTACACTGTCCTATCCAATAAAGGTGAAAAAAAAAAAAGCCCAAAAAAATATCTTTAAAGAAAGCTGGAAGGCTGTGTTTGTTATACTAGGAAAGATCCTGATTGTTGGGCTTGATTTTAAAAAGGCATCAACTTGGGTAATGGCACTGGTTGCCAAAAAATAAAACCCACCCCAATTAGAAGTACAATGAGCTCAATAAGCCAATATATGGTACTATCAAATGGCTTCAGATAACTGACAACTATGTAGCCAAGCTACATTTTATCAGTCTGAAGTTGGAGACAAATCGTTGCCCTAATTTGCTGTTGTGTAATTAAAACCGGATTACTTGAGAAAGGCAAAAAGGCACAGATGAACACTATACCATTCGAATCTGTAAGGACTGCTGTTTATTTTGATGTATGGTTTGTCATGTAAATTCAGGAGTTAGTGAGATATGCGCCAACAAGAATAGGTATAGAGATGGATACAGCTGTATGCAGAATATAAAATTATATTTTGTGAATTTCATTGCAAACCGTTATCACAGCAACTAGTGGGCAGCACTGTTGGGAAGCTTGTCGCATGGCTTCACATGCTATATGTATGCCAATTGTGTGATGAATACTCCAGCAATTTACACACACAGGGCAAAGGTTACTGGAGTAGTACCTTTCTGGCTGGCCTATAACACAGTGTCCCAGATTAGTCTCCCCATATCCAGAGTTGTGATACGCAATATACAGCCATCTCATCAGCAAGCAGCCAAACCATCTAGCATCTCACATAACGAAGACTGTAGGCAGTGGCTCTCTGCACCACCCCTAGTTTTTGTAGAATGTGAAGGATCTAGGGAGACAACCCAAAATTAAAAAAAAAAAAATAAAGCCACACCCCCAGACCTTCCTAGCATCACTGTGGAATGTTGGAAGTGCTGCTGCCTTCCATCTTGCAGCCAATTTCCACTGCATCCGAGTCCCCTCTAGTCACCTTACAATGCTTGCCACCAGACTCTGGTGATGAGGAGGTGAGAGTGCGGTAGTTGCAGTGCAACAGCTCCATCACCTAAAACAAATCTGCACAGGAAACTGGTGGACGGAAAGCCCAATGGTGATGGGGAATTGGTGAAGCAACAAGTACAGGATAGTACTGGCAGTCATAGGCAAGAACCTGCACATTGGCGGTCTGGAACTGATGGTTGCTCTGTTACACCAACTGGAGCAATAACACTGTTTGGCAGCATTCCAGATGTCAGAGCAGCTCTATTTAGAGAGGCCACTGCTCCCCCCCCCCCATACGGGGAAGGGGTTAGAAAAGGTGCCCTAAACATTGGTTGCTCCTCCTCACCTGGTCAGCTCACCATGGCTGATGGGTTATTCCTTCAAATGTGGTAGAGTCAATAAGAAAGCATCCAAGACCTCAAGGTCGCTACCTGGAACGTTTGTACACTGAACATAAAACCACACAAATTGGACTAGAGCTGGAAAGGTACTTGATTGATGTAGCAGTACTTCATGAAACTCATCTTGCAGATTCTGGGCAACTTCACGAAGAAACATCAGGCTACACCTTCTGGAGCAGTCTTCCAACCTCTGATAAACATCTCCATGGTGTTGCTATAGTGATAACCATCCATTGCAAAGATTCTCCAATTGCTCCCTCAAGCAATAAATGAACATCACTGCCAGGCTACCTCTTGGGAAAAATTGCCATGCTATCATTGGTGCCTGTGCCCCAACAATGACTAATGAGGAGCCAGTAATAGAACAAATTCTCCTCTGTTCTTAATAGACTAATCATTGAGACACCCATCGAGGACAAGCTGATAATCCTAGGAGACTTCAATGCTCGTGTTGGCAGGTACAACCTGGCATGGCCAAAAACCAATCAGCCCCCATGATACTCGAAGTGCAATTCCAATGGACTTCTGACCCTTTGACATGAGCGCCAGCTCTGTCACTAATACCCTCTTCCAGCTCCCATTGATCTACAAAAGTACTTGGACACCCAAGATCCAAAACCATTGGCACCTCATTGACTGTCATTGTAAGAACCCAGGACATACAGGATGTTTCCATCACAAGGGTCATGAGAGGTGCTGAATGCAATACAGACCATAGAATGGTGAGATCTTCACTTAAGCTCAAACCTCCGATGATGAAATGCAAACAGCTGGTAAAGAAGTTCAATGTCCCCTGACTTAAAGATCCTGTAACGAGGGTTTGTTTTCAAGAACACCTCGAAGTGATGCTAAATTCAGCCGACACCATGGAATCCAACTCTTCAACTGTGACCATCTACAGTCCTCCATCTACAAAACCATGGCAGATGTGCTTGGGATAGCCAAAAGGAAGCAACCTGACTGGTTCGCTGATAACGTTGAGGAAAATGCACCCCCTAATTGAGAGGAAGAATGCTCCTTACCCAAGATATGTAAATTGGAACACCAGATTGGCAAAAAAGGAATTTGCAGCAGCTAGAAACTCCCTCCAGCAGAGGACCAGAAAGCTGAAAAGTGATTCAATTTGCATGGCCTTTTCCAGTAACCAATGCCATGCTGACAATGATATGAGAAACCATCACTCTCTGAAAGAGCTCTACAGCCCCACTGTGCATGGTCCAAGCCCCATTTATTCACTGGGGGGGGGGGGGGACTCCTTACAGAGATGTCAGACATTCTGAAAACACTGGGTAGGCACTTCAGTGTCCTCCTAAATAAGCCAACCCATGTCCAACAAAACAGCATTGATGCCATGAAACAGCGAAATCCTGGATAGATCTGTGACCCTCCTAGCAAGAAAGACATGTGCGATGCCATCTCTCTGCAGACTGGCAAGGCTGCTGGTGAAGATGGACTACCAGCTGAAGTCTTCAAGTATGACAGTGTCACCCTGATGGGCAAGATCCACAACCTTTTACTGTGCATATGGCAGAACAAGGACATCCCTGACCAATTTAGGGATGCTGTTATCTTCAAACGCAAAGGAGACTCCCGTGACAACCATCGCAGTACATCTCTCCTAGCCATCACCTCCAAAATCCTCACCAAGATCATGCAATGCCAACTTGCCCACTCCATCCTCGATGACATCGCCGAGTCGCAGTGTGGCTTTAGAAGCAAGCAGGGAACAACTGACATGATCTTTGCCACCAGACAGCTTCAAGAGAAGTGCATGGAGCAAAAATGTCAGCCTTTACGCTGCCTTTATCAATCTAACCAAGGCATTTGACTCAGTCCCATGCACCAGCCTCTGGAAGATCTTGGGGAAGCAGGGTGTTCTGGATAAGTTCATCAGAATACTTGTGGGGCTCAATGACTGTATGCAAGCGCATGTGTGCACAGATGGTCCACTCTCTGACCCCTTTCCAATAGCAACTGGGGTCAAACAAGGTAGTGTGATTGCCCCTATATTGTTCATCTTTGGCACCATGCTTGATGAGGCACTGGCTAGCTGCAGAGACCAAGGCATCTATATTGGGATCAGATCTGATGGCAACATTCAAATATCTCAAGATTGTGTGCCAAAACCAAGGTCAGCCACCAGCTCTTCGCTGATTGTGCCCTTTTCTCCCACAGCAAGGACAGACTGCAGCTACTGTCAGCAGCTTCTCTGCAGCCTTGAAGTGGCTCAGCCTTTGCGTGAGCACTAAGAAAACAGAAGTTCTCTACCAACCCCTCCCCCCCAAATACACAGTACATCGATCCAGCAGTATGTATTGATTGCAAGCTTTTGAAGAACACAGACGCCTTCGTGTGCTTAGGGAGCATTGTCAAGTGATACCTAACTGCATAGAGAGATCTCCAGCCTCATCGCAAAGGCTAGTGCATCCTTCGGATGCCTGCAAAAGAGGGTGTGGAATAGCCACACCATAACTCCATCCACAAAGGTTGCTGTGTATTGAGCAGTCATCTTAAGTACCCTTCTGTATGGAGGAGAGTGCTGGACAACATACTGCTGCCACATTCAGCAACTCGAAGCCTTTCAGCAACACTGCCTTAGAAAGATCCTGAAGATATCCTAGGAGGAGAAAGTGTCAATCTGTTGAGTCATTGTGAAGAAACAACTCCAATGGACAGGTCACCTCATCCATATGAACGATCATAGAACTCCCAAGCAATTATTCTATGGTGAACACAGAGTTGGAAGGCCCAGGAAGTGCTACAAAGACTAAAGGACCAAAGTGTGGCATTGCTGCTTGTGAGCTTGAAATGCTAGCACAACCACCCACTCTGGAAAGCCACCATTCAGAAGGGAATCTCCACCTTTGAGGAAAAGAGGGTGTACAACATCCACCAGGCCCACCTTAGGCAGAAAGCTCCTGACTCTGCTGATGCCCCTTATAGATGTGCCACCTGTTCAAGGCAGTGTGCATCAGCTGCTGGCCTCGCAGCCCATACCCACGCCATCCACCACCAGTAGTCTTATTCACGACATCCATGATATACACACCAAAAAAAAAAACCTAGATACTGTGACTAAAGTCACCTACACTACCTGCCCTTTGTCAATTGAAGAGCAAGGAAAAAAGTTGCACCCTGAACAAGAGGTTTTAAAAAAAAAAAAAAAACCTTGAAGAGAAGCCAGTTTTTCTATGGCTCATTGTGGTTTAGTGAGCTGGTTCACCACCAAAAGTCAAAGCAACAATTCAGCCCAGAGGTATTCTGCATGTGAACTTTGGCAATGATTGGTTGAAAACTGAGGGAGAAATGTCCTAAAAAGCGTTTGCTAATAACGTGCTGCTAGGCAAAAAAAAAAAACTCCCCTGGTGACACTTGAATATGAAGATATGGGGGGGGCGCTACTGCTTATAAATTTGGTTTCTGATACCATGTCCATACAGTAAGTATAGCATACATTTACTCAGGCAGTAGCCACAAAAATGAAGCATAATCCAAAGATCATAAGTAAAATATGCCAAGTGTATATATTATTCTACTCAGTTTTCAAAACAAACCACCGAACCAAGGTTGACACATGCTGTTGCCATGACCAAAACACTTATTTCCCAGAAAAGGTCCAGCACTAGACCTCAGTGGTCTCAATACTGACAACTTCCCATAACAATTCAGAAGAGAGGTCACATCTACATCACACACAGGACCACTGGCTGAAGGCAGCAAGGAAAAGGGGGACAACCTGGAATACATTTTAAAATAGGAATGCACTTTCCCTCTGTAATAAGCATAAACACGTCTGAAAGCAATTTTAGTCTAGTCCATTTATTTTGGAATGGTGAACCAAATTGTATACAGTCATTTTATTTGGGAACACATGCATGCACAGTGCACGATTATGTTGCTAGCACCTCTGAGGCAATAGCCACTAAAACGACTGGCCTTTGAGGACACTGACCAGATAACCCTTAAAATGCTGGCAGTTCTATTTGAGACCAGTGCCCATCTATCCTGAAAGTTTCATGAAGATTGATCCAGGCATTTCTCCATATTGTTAAAAACCCAACCAAAAATACCTTGTCCCCTGGTGGACTCTGTCCCAAACAAGGTGGTAATATAATAAAACTATTACAGATACAGTGATAAGTTAGCTCTTACAAACCAGGATGTTTTGTCACTGTACCCTAGAGATCTGAAAGAGGTAGAATGACCGGGGGGCCGGGAGAGAGCCCATTTTTCATGGATCATCCTAGTTTGGTGATACAGATCAGCACCAAAAGTCATTGCAGCTTAATTCAGCACTGAGGTATTCTTCCTGTAAAATTTGGTGAGGCTTGGTTGAAAACAAATAGTATCAAGAGAATAAGTAGAAAGATCCCGAGTGTAATTTGCGCTAGTGCTGCTAGCACAAATTAACATACATTAACAGTACTCTTATTAAAATTGAACAATTAGATCCAGAGGTACTGCAAGTTAAGGCAAGTAATTAGGAGGCTTCTTTGGAAATGTGACCAATCTATATACATGCAAGTATCACAAAATGGAACTATGAATTTACAGAGGCTTCTGTAATTGATCAAGTTGTCTTAAAACCATGGATTTTTGCAAAGTGGCATATTGAAGGTTGTACTGTAGATTTCAAAATTTAGTGACAAGTGACCAAGTCTGCATATTAACCCAATTAGCATAAAATGCCAGCCAGTTTTAATTTTAAAACTTCTGCTAAACCCAACACCTTTTACAAGTCTTCCAAAAAAAAAAAAAACCCATAGCTTTAAGAAACAAATATATCTTAGTGAAAGATGCAGATCTCAAGTATATGACAGAAGTGACCTAATCTTCATATTAAGTAACCTAAGGAGCATAAAACTTCAGCTATGTTGAGTTGACTTCAACTAAATCCAACACCCTTTCAGGCTGTTTCACAATCATGGCCATCTTTTTGACCAAACACCAACTAACTCCTGCAAGTAGGTTCAGTACATCTGCTAGAGTTTCTTATACCTTATTTTACAGGGACACACCAGCCATACCTACAGCAGTAATCTCATTCTTACAAGTCAGTCAAATGTGGGCTTGAGGTCATCTCATTTAATTCTACTTGGATTTACTGGTTAAATTCAGAAGTGCATTTTTTTTTTTTTGCACTAACTTGCTTTGGGAAACATACCTTCACAATAGAAATACTTTAGTGGAACTTTGAAAAAAAAATGTAAATCCTTTGTCCATTTAATAAAAAAAAAAAAAAAACCACCCACTCACCATCCTCTCCAGAAGACCACAAGGGTTGTCACCATTTCATTTATTACAGTTACCACCATGTACAAACATTGCTGCACAGTACTTAAATTTGTACTTAGTTACATACTGTAAAAGGATTCGCGACTGGGCGGAGCACAGAGAGACGGCAGGCCAGAACCTTGGGTCAATAATAACTTTATTGTGCACTTTTCAGTGACTTGGCTCTCCCAACTACCACACGTGTTCTCGTTGGGGAGAGCTCTCCCTTCCCTCTGCTCTCTCCCTCCTTATATCCCCTGGGCGCGGTTACTGGGGAAGACACACCAACACACATTAAACAACCTCAGGTGTAGTGAATCTGCCACTTACCTTCCCTGACTCCGCCCTCCAGTCACAGACCGATGCTTGGCCACGCCCCCGCTGCCACACATACATTAACAGTTTTTCCACTTTGTATACTTTACTCAGGCAGCACAGTGGTGTAGTGGGTACCACGGTCACAAGGTTTTGGGTTTGAGCCCAGCAGTCAACAGGGGCATTTCTGTGGGTAGTTTGCATGTTCTTATGTCTGCGTGGGTTTCCCCCAGGTGCTGTGGTTCCTCCCACAGTCCAAAGATATGCAGGTTAGGCTAATTGGTGGCTCCAAATTGTCCATAGGGGTATGTGTGAAAATGGTTGAGAAGAAAATCTCTATAATCCAGGAGATGGCAACAGGAAGCCACTGTTGTAACATTGCCTAGAGACTTTGATAACTGAAGCAGTCAAAGCAGCTACATCAATATAGTGATATGCCAAAATGGATGGCTGGATACTTTACTCGTGTACTAAGAAAGTGGGTCAATTTTAGAAACACTACAGGGTGCCCCCCCAAAAAAAACCCAAGTTATGAGGAGTCAAAACATGAGGGTTTTTTGGAGACACCCTGTATATGCTGTCTTCTCACTACAAGTAACATGCCCAGTATGACTTGTAGCTCTGAAATGCTGCATAGTTACCCAAGATGGAAATTAACTCTTGGTAGCAGAGAACCCCCCCCAAAAAAAAAAAAACTACAACCCAAATCAGAGGCTTGAGGGTTTTTTTGGACTGCTGTTGACCTGAAAGTATACCCTGATTGATGAAACGGTCTTTTTACCATTTCTTAAAGCTAAGAAATTGTCCAACATCACACTTCATATTTTATGCTAGAGATGCACCTTTATTCTGAATCATGTCCCATTTCCTGATGCTCACCATTGTGTCAATTATAGTTTTTTTTTTGTAAAAGACTCTTCCAGGTCACACCAGTCTGATCAGGAAGGGAGCCATCCACCAGAATGAGGTATTGGAGGTACAATTAGTTCAGCAAGGATGCACTTCAGTTCAACCTCCATGTCAGGATAGCAGAGAACAGGGAGGCTTGAGACAAGTGTTCAGCCACTCATATTGCTTTAGAGAGTATACACTATACTCTTCCAACAGCATTAATTTCTCAGCTTATCACATACACTCACTCAGAATACATGTGCATCAATGAGAATGGGGCCAAGTGTGTAGTGAAGATGCAAGGAGTAGATGTAAAGAAAGTTGGTGAATTCAAGTACTTGGGGTCAACTGCACAGTAAAATCCAACCTCCAGGTTGGATTATTGTAATGCCTTACTGTCTGGATGTTCCAATAAATGCATAAACAAGCTCCAGTTAGTTCA
>JANZLB010000002.1:26422763-26434850 GCA_026167865.1 Notarius quadriscutis | reverse complement strand
CAGGCCTCTCTCATCTTTTTAAGTGGGAGAACTTGCACAATTGGTGACTGACTAAATACTTTTTTGCCCCACTGTATCTGGACCTCAAATGGGCTATCATGCAACAGGTCAGCCAAACCCCAGAACAACATCCTCAGTGCTTCCAAGCACTGACACTCAATAAGATTGGCCACACGTTTGCCTTTGCACAATAGCTCCATGACACCTGCTGAAGGTGGCTGTTGGGAGCCACAACGGTGATGTCATCAACTGAATGGTGCTGGAGCAGTTCATTGCTCAGCTGCCAGAAGGAATGGTGTTGTGGGTTCTGTATCCCCATCCAGCATCACTGGAAGAGATGATCTGGCTGGCAGAAGACCATTTGGTGGCATTTCCAGGGGCAGGCAAGACCCCTGCCCCTTCTCCCTCTCTCATCCTTACCCTACTTGTCCCTGCCCTCCCCCTGTCCTTGCACCATGGAAATAGTGGCCAATTCCCCTGAAGCTAGCTCCCCAAACCCATGGCCCTCCATGTCTTCCCTCACCCCCTTCTCTTTCCATCTCAATGTCTCCACTAACTACCTCTCTTCCTCCATAGGTGGAAACATCTGTGCCCACCAGGACCAAAGCAAAGCAGGTTTGCAGACACAGTGGGAAATAGCTGGGCAGTTCCGGGATCAGTGTTCCCTCATGCAAGGGGAAATTCTGATGCAGAGTCTTGATGCACTTCCCCTGCTCGAGAAAGCATGTACCATGTGTCAGTGAGACCACATTAGGTCTTGGTGGACTTGGGGTATAAAAAGACCACAGTCCATCAAAGGCTGATTCAAGGTGGGGCATTAGGAAATGCATGACTGGTGAAGAGGAGTTGTGTACATGGGGACATTCAAGAGCATACTGAACCATCTCATGGCATCATTTCTATTGGCTAGGCATTCATGGTGATGTTTGCAGGTGGTGTGCAACATGTTGTAAATGTCAGCTGGTGAATCCACTGGCCACCCTGAAAGGCCATTGTGCCCTTTAATCAAGATTCCCTTTGAAAGAATTGGGATGGATCTCCTCAAGCCATTAGACTGGACTGCACAAGGGCATTGTTTTGTATTATTCAGGGCTTGACATTAAGGACTGCCCGATTGCCCGGAGCAAGTGAAACATGCCTTCGGGCAAGTGGGATATGTCCCCAACATGCCCGACCGGGCAAGTTGGAATGAGCATATATTACAAACTAGCACCACAAAAATTAGGCTATTTGAGCTTTTATTCCGGTTCCTAAAAGAGTCCCTCACTACATATCTGCCATTATGTCTTGACTGTTTTCTTAGTCTTGGTTTTATTTATTACTTTGCAAATTATTTTATATACCCCCGCTGTTGTAGTATGGTACGCGTACTGTTTATAGACCCCTTGTGCATGACATCATGCATCACATGATAATTACAGCTGGGGTCAGCCTTGCTTTCTTTCAAGGCTTAATCTGTCTTCAATATGGTTAATTTTTGCACTGTTTTTGCTTGTTCAAACAGAGAAATTAGTAAAAGGCATTACCGTCTCCCTGCTACCAAGAAAAATGTTTACAAATAGAAGCAAATGCTTCAAGAACAACTAGGAAATGAGTGGTTAAAGAATACAAAGAGAGGAGCTAAGCCTGAAAACTCCAGAGAAATTCACGATTGTATTTAAAATGTATTTTCCAAAAACAGAAAGTCAGAAGTGAGTATGGAAGAGTTTGCTTAAGAATCTCATTTTATTTTATTTTTTCCTGCTCGCATTTGAGTCAGCTCCTCCATGAAAGTGTTTGACTTTCTTACAGGTGAAGCAGCTTCCTTATTCGACACAGAAAACCCAGATTGGTTTCAAACAACTGAGGCATAAAAAACTCAACAAGGAGTGACATGCACAATATATCCTGAAAGAACAGAACAGATTAAAAGCAGAGAGAGCTGGAGCTTTGTTTCTGTTGTCAGAGGAACACAGTCCTGTGCAATATACATCATCCACCTCTAGGTTTAAAAACAAAACAAAACTGTGATGCATCATGACAGACCGGCTGCACTGATTCAGTTACAGGTTGCCATGTCTGTATAAAACACCCACAACCTACACACTAAAAAATTATTTTAAACTCAAATATTATCCTGTCTATCATGACGCAGCATGGTTTTTTTTTTAACCTATAGGTGGATTATATATATAAAAAAAGATATATAAATATTCTCAAACACAGTACTGTTCAAAAGTCTTGGCACCCTATTGTTTTCTTCATACAAACTTTATCGATTTCTATTTTATGATTTCTACATTGAGTAATGAACCTACAGTTTGAGAGAGTTCTACATAAACACACTGAACTTTACAACAGCTGCATACATGTGAAATGGAAATAAATTGACTTAGGCAGGAAAAACTATTTTGGATAAAATTATTGTTCATTCCAAGTAAAAAAGTAACTAATAACCAAACTTAATTATAAACTTAATCAATAAACAAACTTCAACTCAGTGTGTGATCTTCATTTTATGTTGCAATTCACAACTATTCTATGGGTTTCCTAAAAAAAAAAAAGTAGTACTCACAAAATATTGGGAAGCAAGTGGAAATTAACCCCCACTTGCCCCCCAGGGCAAGTGGGTTTAAAAGTTAATGTCAAGCCCTGTTATTCCTAGTGGATTATGCAATTTAATACCCAGAAGCCATGCCTTTGCACAACATTTATGCACACATTGTTGTTGAGGCACTTTTCCGTGTTACAATGGATATAAAAAGTCTACACATCCCTATCAAATGGCAAGTTTTGTTGTGATAAAAAATTAAACCAATATAAATTATGTCAGAACTTATTCCACCTTTATTGCAAAAATTGCAATCTATACCAAATAAAGGTAAAAACAAATCAGAAACTGTTTAGAGTAAAAAATGAAAATAAAAACCACACAAAAACCTGGCTGCATAATTTTGTACACCCTTTAATAATCAAGGATGTAGCTGTGCTCAGAATCACCAATCACATTCAGTCTCATCTTACATAGTAGTTAATATACACCTGACATCAATTAATCTGGCTCTGATTGACCTCAGATAAAGTTTGGCTGTTCCTGTAGAATTATTCTGATATCCTCTTAACTGCATCATACTCTAAAAGCCATGGTCTGCAAAGAGCTTTCAAAACATCGACAGAATCTCATCATTGAAAGGTATCAATCAAGGCAGGGGTAGAAGAAAGTATTCAAAGCATTAAACATCTCATGGAGCACAGTGTAGTAGACAGTTAGCAACAAGTGGAGAAAATATGGCTCAACAGTGACTACCAAGATCAGGACATCTGTCCAAGATTGATGAGAAGACAAGGAGAAAACTGATCAGGGAGGCCACCAAGAGACCTATAGCAACATTAAAGGAGCTGCAGGATTTCCTGGACAGTAATGGTTGTTCCCAACATGTAACAACAATTAGTCATATTCTTCATATGTCTGGGTTGTGCAGTACGGTAGCAAGGCAAAAGCCTTTACTCACAAAAACATCCAAGCCCAGCTAAACTTTGCACAAAGGTATAGCCAGTCTCCCACAAGCATGTGGAACAATGTATTATGGTCTGATGAGACCAAGGTTGAACTATTTAGCCATAATTCCAAAAGGTATATTTTTCTATATAAGCATTTTTGGCACAAAAATAACACAGCACATAAAAAGAACACCATACCCACAGTGAAGCATGGTGGAGGCAGCATCATGCTTTGAGGCTGCTTTTCTTCAGCTGGAACTGGGGCTTTAGTCAAGATGGATGGAATCACGAATATCTCCAAATATCAGTCTATTTTGGCACAAAACCTTCAAGCATCTACTCAGAAGCTGAAGTTGAAGAGGAATTTCACCTTTCAGCATGATAATGACCCAAAGCATACATCTAAATCAACTAAGCAGGAGCTTCACCAAAAGAGGATCAATGTTCTGGAATGGCCCAGCCACAGCCCAGACCTTAATCCAGTTGAAAATCTGTGGGGTGACCTGGAGAGAGCTGTTCACAGATGTCCTCACAATTTGACAGATCTGGTAAATGTTTGCAAGGAGGACTAAGCAAAAACTGCCAAGTCCAGATGTGCCAAACTGATAGACATTTACCCAAAAAGACTGATTGCTGTAATAAAATCAAAAGGTGCCTCAACTAAGTATTAGTTTATGGGTGTGCACACTAATGCAACCAGGTTTTCTTTTTTCCCTTTTTTGTGATTTTCTTTTTTTCCCCCTTTTTCGCTCAACAGTTTCTGTTTTCACCTTCTTTGAATAGATTACAAAGTGGAATATGTTCTGACAGGATTTATCTTGGTTTCATTTCTTAATCACTAAAACCTGCCATTTTAGCAGGGGTGTGTAGACTTTTTTATAACCACTGTATCTCCAGAGTCAGGATACTGAAAAAGATCCTGATTGATCAAGGCACAATGTTTATGTGACACACAATTGTGGAACAGTATGAATTATTGTGGATTAAATCTATTCGTACCAGTGTTTACCATTCATAGATGGATGGGCTGGTCAAACGGTTGAAGTGGGATAAATGGCTCAAACCCCAGTAATTTGCAGTTTAAGGTCCCACAAGCCTCCATGGGGTTTCCTCCATTAGAATTATTGTATGGGCACAAGCCTCATGGTGTCTTGGATGTCATTAGAGAAAATTGGGAGGGGGACCTTCTACTAGTAAAAATGAAATTCAGTACATTCTTGACCTGAGAGCAAAACTCCACATATTAAGTCACCTAATACAGGAGAATTTGCTACAGGCACAAGAACAGCAAACCTGGCTATAAAACAGGTGTTCAACTACAGGAATTTGCACCGCGAGATAAAGTGCTCATGTTACTATAATGCCGAGCTCTAAATTACTCGCAAAGTGGCAAGGACCCTCTGAGGTTACACAGGGAGCTGGGGAAGTCAACTATGAGGTCAGGCAAATGGACTGAGGCAATGCACGTCAGATATATCACCTCAATCTTCTGAAACTGTGGACAGTGAAGGTTCCTGTGCTTCTGGCAATAGTGGTTCCTGAGAGGCAGGAGCTGGGACCAGAGGGAAGTCCAAAAAGTGCAGCCCAATTCACCCTGGTGCCCTGTAGAGGCCACCTCTCACCCTCCGAGAGGTGGTTGCTTGGTTGCAGGATGAAATTTCCAATGTGTTTTCACCTCTACCCAGTTGAACAGACCCCATAGAACACCATGTTGAGGCTCCTCTGGGGTGGTTGTACACAGCTGCCCATATTGCTTACCTGAACACAAAAAATGCATTTTGAAATGAACTTCGAGGCTATTCTTAACGTGGGAGTAACTGAGGAGTTCCACAGTGATTGGAGCAGCACAGTAGTCCTGGTGCCCAAGACCAATGGGTTGGTCCGGTTCAGTGTGCACTTTAGAAAAGTCAATGCAGTGTCTAAATTTAGTGCATATCCAATGCTTCACATTGATGAACTGCTCAGTGTGTTAGGCATTGCTCAATTTTATTTGACACTGGATTGACCAAGACCCTGGCATATTTCCATGAGTCCAATATTCTGAGAAAAAAAATTGCCTTTTCCACTCCATTTGGGTTACACAAAAGTGTCCAAAGAAGTGCGTCACCCTTCCATTTGGGTTACTCAGAGCCCCAGTGATGTTTCAATGACTAACAGACAGAATCCCTCATCTGTACAATTCATATACAGATGTCTATTTAGATGACACAATCATTTATAGTAATGACGGCAGCATCATTTACAATATCTGAGGGCTCTCTGGAGATCCTTGAGACGTCCGGGACTCACAGGAAACCCAAAGAAGTGTGCAGCCAGCTGGGTGGAAATACAGTATCTGGGCTTTCATTTGGGTCATGGGCAGGTGTGTCCCCAAATTGATAAGGCAGCAGTAATTGCAACCTGCCTGAAACCCAAGACCAAAAAGGGGGTGAAGTAGTTCATGGGACTGGCTGGCTATTACAGAAGGTTTGTATGTAATTTTTTGGACATCAGCAGCATGCTAAATGACCGCAATAAAAAGGGAGCATTCAATCTGGTCCAGTGGACAGAGACATGTGAACTTGCTTTCACCCAGTTAAAAGCGGTTTTGTGTGGGGGCCTGTTGTTGCTTTCACCTGAATTTTTTTTGTCCCTTTTGTTCTGTAGACTGAAGCATTGAACAGAAGGCTGGGGGCTGTTTTGTCCCAGGTGGTGAAGGGGGAGGAGTACCCCATGCATCAGTCACAAGCTCTCTGTGCAAGAGACAGCAGTCAGCTGTAGGCTAGATGGCTTCTGACCTGAGTAGTGTGGTTGGGGTATGTGGCAGCAAGGGCATGGTTGAGCATCAGCTGTGGATGGAGTGGAGGCAGGTAACATGGGATGAGTCTCACTTGTGTCGAATTACCAGCAATTTATGTATATGTGTCATTTGTCTGTGTTTACACAGAGAAGCTAGTAACCAGACAGAGCTAGCTGAGCAACTCAGCACCGAGTGTGTGCATGTGTGTGCCTAAAGTAAAATAAAATCACTAAAAAGCAAAAGTAAGGCAAAACAAAAAGTACCTTTGAGTGGTGGCAAGCCTGCCTCCCATTTCCTCCTTTCCTCTGAATCACAAAAGTGTTACAATCAACTAAGTTGAAATATTGAAAATGTATTTAAAAGATCATTTTCTTACCTGGACTCTGTAGGACTCTGGCTTTGTCCATCAGAAATTTGTTGGTGTGTAGGAAAGTTTGTTTGTCAAGCAACAAAACCTCTGCAACTTTGCCAGAGTCCTGTACACATATGCAACCAAACACACACACAGACAGATGCACCAAAAAATATTAAATTCAGATTAATCAATGCGAGTGGATGTACATTTCCATTATTGATGAGGGCTAGCTTGGTATTTACTCGCTCTTGACGGAGTTTACTCATTGACAGAACCAAACTATGAAAAGAAAAACAAGGGGGCTTTTTTGTGGAAAAATAAGCTCATGTATCTATTATTTTTGGTAGTGGCAAACACGTCAATACAGATGCAGCTCAAAAAATTTGAATATTGTGAAAAAGTTCTTTTTTTGTAATTTAATTCTAAAAGGTAAACTTTCCTATATTCACTACACAAAGTGAAATATTTCAAGCCTGTTTTGGTGGGCTTTTTTTTTTTTATAATGATGATGATGATGATTATGGCTTATAGCTCATGCAAATCAGAAATCCAGTATCTCAAATTATTAGAATATTTCCTAAGAGCAATTAAAAAAGGATTTACAATACAGAAATGCCCAACTTCTGAAAAGTAATGTTAATTTATGCACTCAATACTTGGTTGGGGCTCCTTTACCAAAGTCAAGTCAAATTCAAAGTCTAACTTTATTGTCATTCAGACCATACAACAAACAGTGCACGGCTGAAAGAAATTATGTTTCCCCACACTCCAATGTGCTGGTATGTGCAATAAACATGTTACAGTAAATGCACACAAGACAACAATAAGTAAACATGCTAGACAGCTAGACAGACTTGCATATTGCACTATAAACACAGACGTGGACCAATAGACAGCGACAGTAGGGCCACAAACAAACATTGCACGGAACATATTGCACAAAAAAAAAATGAATGAGAACCATAACACTGGTGGGTGATGATAAAGTGCATAGTGATGGCATTGAATTATTGCACAGGATAACAAGATATTGCACTTTTGCAAGGCACTGTATTTGTATTAATTTAAAAATCCAGATGAGAGGTGCACAAAACAAGTCTTTCAGTAGGTTTAAGGTTTTTTTTTTAATTCAAATAGATATTGCACAGATATTGCAAAGATATTGCACAGGATGACAGCCTACTATACCAGATAGCAGCATTTCAACAATCTGTACATGTGTTAAGGGGGTCATCAGTTGTAACAGTCTGTGCATGTTAGTGGGTCCAACAGTCCTGAGTGGAATATGTTTTGACAGTCATGTTCATGTGAACTTTTTTGTTTGTTTGTTTTTTTACCATGAATAACTGTATCAATGCATTGTGGCAAGGAGGCAGTCAGCTGCTGAGGTGATACTGAAGCCCAGGTTGCTTTGATAGTGGACTTCAGCTGGCCTGTATTTTTGGGTCGGGTGTTTCTCATCTTCCTCTTGACATTACCCCATGGGTTCTCTACGAGGTTCAGGTCAGGCGAGTTGGCTGGCCAATCAAGCAGAGTAATATCATGGTCAGCAAACCATTTAGTAGTAGTTTTGGAACTGTGGGCAGGTGATAAGTCCTGCTGTAAAAGGAAACTGGCATCTCCATAAAGCTTGTCAGCAGATGGAAGCATGACGTGCTCTAAAATCTCCTGGTAGTTGGCTGCGTTGACTTTGGACTTGATAAAACACAGTGGACCAACAACAGCAGATGATCTGGCACTCCAAATCATACTGCAGTAACTTCATACTGGACTTCAAACACTTTGGCTTCTGTGCCTCTCCACCCTTCCTCCAGACTCTAGGACCTTAATTTCCAAATTAAATGTGAAATTTATTTTTTCATCTGAAAAGAGGACTTTGGATCACTGAGCAACAGTCTAGTTCTTTCTCTTCTTAGCCCAGGTAAGATGTTGTCTCTGGTTCAGGAATGGCTTGATATTAGGAATGTGACAGTTGTAGCCCCTTTCCTGAAGATGTCTGCACATGGTGGCTCTTGATGCACTGACACCAGCCTCAGTCCACTCCTTGTGAAGCTCTCCCATGTTCTTGAATCAACTTTTCTTGACAATCCCCTCAAGGCTGCAGTCATCCCTGTTGCTTGTGTACTTTTTCCAGCCAGCCTTTTCAGCAATTAGTTATGTTGATGATTGTCTTTTGCACAACTGTCAAGTCAGCAGTCTTCCCCAAGATTGTGGTTGGGTGTACTGAACTGGACTAAGAGATACATGGTATTTATACTGTATCAAACAAATATGGACATGAGTATTTTACTGGGAAATACGCTACCCATATTTTTCATACAAGCTACATCTGGGACATGGAGAACCAAAACTGTAACATATCTCTGTGTCAGAAATGCCAGCCAACTTATGGATGCAATCTTGGAGTAGCGTGCATTGCAAACTTGTAAACAAATCCAAATCGTAATCCAAAATTGTCGTCAGATGAAGTGAAGGTCGAGCAAAGCACAGTCAGACTGTCAGAGGAAAAACAGGAATCAAAGTCAGGAAAGGCAGAATCTAAGTCGTAAATGGAGAGTTGTAATAAAGTAAGTCAAGGCTTGGTATAGTTGGGTATGGGAATGCTGAGCAATCCTTTGCAGAGATTGTGTAGAAGGAGAGTGCTTATATTCGTTTGGGGAAACATGATTCAGGTGTGGAACTGATTAGAATTCAACAGAGGGTGGAGCTTGCTGGGAGTTGTAGTCTGCAGAGGCCATGTTTGGAGGCTGCCATGAAACCAGGTGAAGAAGAGGGACCAGCATGCCTGACAAGGGTTCAGACATTTAGCAGATTTAAGATATTCCAAGTGTTGTGGTCTGTGCATATTACAAAGGGGTGTGTAGCTCCCACGAGCCAGTGTCTTCATACCTCCAATGCCAGTTTTACCATCAAGAGCTCCCGATGACCAATATCATAATTCTGTTCAGCCGTTGTAAGTTTTCTGGAAAAAATGCCACTGGGTATAATTTGGGCCTCTCTCCAAAACATTGAGAGAGCACCACCCTGACTCCTGTTTCTGAGGCATCGATCTCCACAAATAATGGTTTTGTGGGGTCAGGATGCTTGAGTCTAGGAGCTGAGGTGAAGGCAGATTTGAGCTGGGTACACACACACATGCACACATGCGCGCGCACACACACATGCCTCTTCCTGGCAATATGCAACACACCTTATTCTCTATTAAATGCATGACCCATTAGATTGCACACATAATATATCTACTAATAATCAAGAACAACAAATAGACTAGGGCAAGCGAGGCGTGCATGCAGATGCCTCTGCAGGTGTCTCACTGCACACCTTGCTTCTTTTAATGCGAACGCAATCTATGAGTACGCAGGGGGAAATCTGGGCAGAGACTCACCCTGTGCGTGCACTTCTTTTTATGCATTACATTCGAGAAAGCCCACAATATAGCCAATTAAATTCTTACATAGGATAAATTTGGCGTGTTGCGTGATGGTCTGGAGTTGAGGTGTGGTGGGTCATGGGGGGGGTGTTGGTGGCCGTGGGCTGGTTAGCATGCAGGGCCTTCCCTCTGCCGTCTCATTGTGGTAATATCTTGTGCGAGGGCGGGTCGACACCGTGGTCATACTTGGGTGCCCAGGCAATCTGTATATTCAGCCAGTTCATCAAATTATCCCTATTCTTTTTTTCTTTTATTATTATCATCCTACATAAAGTTAATAATACTCATTTTTCTTTGAAACCCTCCTTCTCTGCGATCTAGTCTCCATCTCCCCGTCCCAACAGTTAGTCAGTATTACTCCTTATATATACGTACATCTCCATGTACATATTATTCCTCACTGTCAATTTTGGTTTTCACTCAATTTCAAATTCGGTGTGATGTTTGTATTCTGGTTTCTTGTGATTTTGTGTAATTGTATACGTAACAAAAGTATTTTAAAAAAAAATTGGCGGTGATCCGGATCATCTTCTGGATCCCGGATTTTTTTTTTTTTTTAAAGGATTCTTGGCGGAGGTCTGCGCTCTCTGAGTGCTTTTCTAGTTTAAATATTCCAATGTGTTTTGTTTGTTTTTAACATTAATAAAAATAAGCGCAGTAAACAATTTACATTCAGTATAAGAACTTGCCTGTCCTCACTATTGAAAAACTGTGACGACACACAGAGAGAGAGAGAGAGAGAGAGAGAGAGAGAGAGAGAGAGAGAGAGCGAGCAAACTAAAATTGGCTCACTCTTAGCTTCCCAAAACAAGCAGACTTGCGTCCAGTTTTCCTGAAAGCGTCAACCCTTTATCAGCTTTACTTTTTCTTTGACATCTTGATGCCTGACAGCAAGAAGCCACCTCATGATCAGTCACTGAATGACTGTTTACTTGAAATAGGATGTCACCACCTAGTGGATGGATGACGAATTGCATGTCATGGTCGAGGTAAAGAATGGAGACGCTTTGGTCGCACGCGGCCTGTTTTGAATCTTTGCGTGGGCCGGATGTGGCCCACGGGCCGTGTTTGACACCCCTGTTTTAGACCGTAATGCTCGTCTTTGTTTGCTCACACCGACTGACCCTTTGGTTTTCGCAGTAACCGTCACCGTCGCACTGAGCAGGAGGAGGATGAGGAGCTGCTCAGCGAGAGCAGTAAGGCTGCCAACGTGTGCACACGCTTTGACGAGTCTCCATCCTGTAAGTTAAAACCTTCCCACACTCATGCTTGAGATTTTAGTCGTATAACTTCGTTCCATGGGTTACAGAAGGAATAGAGTGGCTTGTGTGTGCAGTATTGCCTGAATTAGTTGATTTTGGCAGATGCTCCTCATAATACGTAACTTTAAACACGCACACAATGGTGAAGTTTTCTGAAAGGAGATACAGTACTTGAGTTTCTGATTTCTATTTTATGACTTCTACATTATCGAGTCAGCACAAAAACATTTTCGAGTCCAAATGTTCATTTTCAGCACAAAATTAAATGTTACAGGAAAAAAAAAAAGTTTGTATCTGAGCAGCATATTGCATCCGAGAGCACTTTTTAGATTAAAAAAGAAAGCATAATGAAGGCTGCTGGGTTTTGGTGCAAAATGAAGAAGCGAGTGTGACAGCCAAAGCGTCCAGAAGAACTGTGGCTGGTTCTGGAAGATGCTCAGTAAAACCGACAGCTCATTTCCGCATAAAACTGCATTCACTGGACCTCAGACGACTACTGTATATTTTTAAAGCAAAGAGTCGTCTCACACCAAAAATTGGCTGCTTCATTTTAATGCTGAAACATTTTCATTATTTTAAGCCATTTTTGGTCGACAGCAGGGCTTTTCAAAGTGTGGGGCGCACCTCCCCTAGGGGGCGCCAGAGTTCTTCAGAGGGGGCGCAACGTGAGGAAAAATAAACCAGAATAAGTTACTATTGCGGACGTTTAGCGAACTTCAGCTAGCCTTTGCCAGAGACAAAATGGATTGATTTTTAGTACCTAAAGCTACAGTGAGTGAGG
>JANZLB010000002.1:26334282-26345101 GCA_026167865.1 Notarius quadriscutis | reverse complement strand
TTAACTGGTGACTCTAAATTGACCGTAGGTGTGAATGTGAGTGTGAATGGTTGTTTGTGTCTATGTGTCAGCCCTGCAATGATCTGGCGACTTGTCTAGGGTGTACTCCGCCTCTTGCCCATAGTCAGCTGGGATAGGCTCCAGCTTGCCTGCAACCCTGAAGAACAGGATAAGCGGCTATTGCACAGAGATTGAAGGTCTTTCCATAAATCTAATGGAATACTGAGAGTAATGTTGTATCTGGAAATTATTTTTCATAGTGTCTGGAAAACCACTGGAATAACTTCTTTAAGTCGCTAGTTAAGTTAAAGTCAGCTAACACCTAATATTTCATTTTCATGTTGAGAATACTAGTTACAGATCTTCATGGTGTGTTAATGTCTAAAGCTGATGACTTCTTTTTCTTTCACAGAATTTTAGAAAAAGAATATCTCAGCTCATTCTATAGTGACAATCTCACTTCATCTTATATTGTCTTTATTACCATAAGTGATAAGGAGATATGAAATGTATTCTGAACAAATATACTGTACAACAAATGCATATTGATGAGCCACTTGTTTGTTATCTTTAGAAATTTCTGTTATGTAAGCAAATATATGTATCACTGCATGAATTAAAGTATACTGTATATGCTTAACAAATCTCTGCATACAGGAAATATATTCAAATAAATATATGCTTTGAAGTGACTATTGTTTGAAAATAAGATTTTGGAGTGAAACCGTGAATGGTGACCATTGAAGTATGAAGGCTGGTGCTAAATTGTGTGCAAATCTGGAAGGAGGGTTTTAGAGAAGAAGGGAAATGAGTAAGTTAGATCAGTTAGACCTTCAAAAAAATCATAAAACTCAGGAAAAACTAAATAGGCTTTTCCTGATTCTCGCCATCAACAGTTATTGCATATTATCGCACTGTTGATTTCTTGAAGCTGCTTGGTCAGAAGTTTCTGTGTAATTTTCTATCACAGTACAGCTCTGACTGTAGCGCTGGCGATAAGGCATAATCACAGGTTTATATTCAAGTGCTCATTCTTGAAATGAACTTAATTTTTTTCTGTTGTAATGCATCACACCACTCCATCATTCATTATTTTCTTTTAATGGCACAATTAATTCACATTTGAAAATATTATTTACTCAAACACTTATAAACTCTGCTATTTGAATAATCAAACCAATGTCACCAGATTTAACACAAATATTCAAGATACATGTCTTGGTAACAGTGAAGTAAATGGATACTCTCGTATAAAAAAATATTAAAAATTAAAGCAATTCATTCATTAAAACATTTTACATTGCATTATAGCATTAGCTTAATTTCACACAAGTAAGTAACATCACCTCAAAAGATCAGCAGATGATGAATTGCATTACATATTTGGAGTGAATATTCAGGCTTGCGTGTGTATATGTTTAGTTTTGAGGCTGTGAATGAGGTTAGGGAGACTCTATAGGCTGTCTGAACAGTGTGTGCAGTTTCAGGCCTGGCCTGGTTTAAGTCAGAAAACCTGACCTGGAAAAGAATCTAAAACTATCCAGCGTCACAACCGAAGCCTCCACTGACATGTAGCAGAACTGCAGCGAGATATGGTGTCCATAGAGAACAAGGGAGATGAGAAGGGAGGAAAGATGAAGGGAGGGGATAAGACTGGAGCAAAGAAAAAGGGAAAGGAGGAGAAGAGAGTGGAAGAAAGGTGAGTTGACAGATGAGGAGAGAAAAGAATAGTAATGGGTAGGAGAGAAGTGAAGAGGCAAGGAGAGGAAAGATCCGGAATTGAGATGAGAAGAGTAAAAAGGGATAGGAGGGGATCTCATCTTAATCAGGAACGAAATATTAGAGTAAAAACAAAAGGACACTAGAAGACAAAATTAAATCAGTAAAGATGAAATGATTGAACAGAAAATGTCATTAGAAAGGCAAATCCAGAGAAGTGGTAATGTGCCAACTGCACAGCCATGCCAACACACAGGAAAGCAGTAAATCTGAAGAAAGACTTCTAATACAATTTACTTTCACAGACTTGAGCTGGAGGGAAACGTAAAAGACATTTAACATACAGTGGGGTCCAAAAGTCTGAGACCACACTGAAAATGTGGGGTTTTGTCTTTATTTTAAACTAGCAGGTTACCCGGCATTGTCTGGGTTTTGCAAAATTCTGGGTTGCCCCCAGATTTCCATGTCAAATTTGGTGAAGATCCATCAAGAAATGGTGATGTTAACCCAAGTCAAACAAAAATCCAAACATCTGCCAACCAGGGGCCCAGTAAGGACCCCCTGGGGCCCGTACATGGATTTTGTTGATATATGCAAAATTCCAGGTCATCCCCGGACCTACTTGCCAAACTTGGTGAAAATCCATTGAGAAATGGCGATGTTAGCTCAAGACAAACAAACAAACAAATTTTGCCACTGATTATATAGATGGAAATAAACCAAAGTTTTTAGAATTTTGAAATGTTTCAAACAATGAAAGCAAGTTTTCAATAACTTGAGTCTTGAGTATTCAAGATTTTTGCACTATTTCTAGGTCCCTATTTCTTCTTTTTAGTATTCTGCCTGATGGCGGGTCTCCACTGATGGCTTCAGCCATCAAAGTTACTAGGGGAAAATTACAGTAGTGGCTTCCCTCTACCGGATTATTATAGAGGTTTTCTCCTCTCAACCATTCACACACACATACATTCACACCTATGGACAATTTAGAGTAGCCAGTTAACCTAACCGCATGTCTTTGGACTGTGGGGGAAACCAGAGTACCCGGAGGAAACCCACACAGACATAGGGAGAACTGTAGGTGCTAAAGAAGGCACCTACAGGACTTGTTTGAAATTCTTGAAGATAAGATAAGTCTTTATTGTCATTGTCACTTTTCCAAAGGTACAACGAAATTGAAGGTGCTGTTGACTCTGTTTGACTAGTGAGGAGTTCCAGGTATTTATCCTCTAGTGGACCAAAAGCAACCCGAAGGAGAGTCGTTGAGGCCACATGGGTTGTTGACACTTTCAGCCATCCTGTAGGTGTTAGGGTCACTGGAGGCCAGGTTTGAATGGTGTTAGCAGCCTAGAGAATCATGAGGGTGATCTGTGGGTCGTTGACTCTCTCTGCCATCATGTGAGTCATTGAAGTCAGCTGAGTCTTGGTGTGGATGTGTATTCAGTTTTCTAGGAAGTGTGCCAAGGACTGCATTGTAGGTGGCTGATAAATAGTATGTCAGACCACCTCCTCTGTTCAGTGATGGTCATTCCAGGTTGACGAAAATGGCTTTTTTTACTCCTCTTTCAAGCCACCAATCTTCTCTGGCTAAAATGTGTACATTGCAGTCCTGAAACGATTGTCCTTTGTTATTGAGATGAAGATAGACTGCAGAGTCCTGGTCTGAGGAACTGGCTCTCCTGTGTTGAGCCATGCACCTGTGAAGCAGTTGTTTTGTTTCCCCAATGTACAGGCCCATGCATTCCTCACTGCATTGAATTGCATACACTACATTGTCCTGTTTGTGTCTGGGTATTCTGTCCTTAGAGTGAACCAATTTCTGCTTCAAAGTGTTACTCAGTCTAAAGTGTACAGGGATGTTGTGTTTGTAGAAGATCCTCCTGAGTTTCTCAGTTCAGAAATGTAGGGAACGACAATGTTCTTGTGTTTGTTGCTGTTTTCTTCCCTGTCCATTATGTTTCTTTTTCTGGTCTTGACGAAAGCCCATTTGGGATACCTGCACTTCTGAAGTGCTTCCTTGAGGTGTTTTTGCTCCTCTTCTTTTCCCTCTACTGTTGTAGGAATATTCTGAGCCCTGTGATGTAAGGTTCTAATGACCCCCTAATTTGTGTTCCAGTGGGTGGTGAGAGTCAAACAGTGTAGGTATTCGGCCTCCAGTGACCCTAACACCTACAGGATGACTGAGAGTGTCAACGACCCATGTGACCTCAACAACACTTCTTAGGTTTGCTTTTGGTCCACTAGAGGATACATAACTCTCCACTAGTCAGACAGAACTGAAGAAGCCTTTCAGATGAGAAGTGAAACATCTTCAAGAATTTCAAGCAAGTCCAGTTGCCTTCTTTAGCACCTATAGTCAATAATCTTTGAGTTATCAACTTTGATTGGATCACCATCAGAGCCCACAGAATTTGATCAGGCAACTTAATGTTTAGAGTTGACATTCCACTGTACTCCTGATAATGTAGGTCCATCTAAAAGAAAAATGGAGAAAAAAAAAACTAGCAACATGGTATAACAATCACATGTGCACCTTAAAATGGATCACTCAAATATTAGAAAGTAAATGATATCAAACTAAACTGGTAATATTCCCATCAGCATGGAAGGAGAGCCTCCTGAACTATAGAAAAGCTCGTAGTGCTGCTAGATCAACATATATTTACACTCTAATAGAAGATATAAATAATCCCTGATATTTAATGCTGTAGCAAAATGAACTGGGAATAAGATCACCACAGAAACATGCACATCAATATGTAGTAGCAATGACTTCATGAATTTTTTCAATGACAAAATTAAACAAATCCAGACTAAGTTTGAAGCCAGACAATTGGATAAACCATGTGGATAACAATATCAGATCAGTGATCAGAATGGTTTACTCCCCTTCAAGAGACCAACCTAATTTCATTAATTTCCTCAGCAAAATAATCAACTAGTGTACTATATCCCTTACCTACATATTTCTTCAAATAGACAATATCACAAGGATTCGAGCCTCTTCTAAAAATAATCAAATGTTCCCTTATCACTGGCTATGTACCTAAACTTTAAACTACCAGTTTAACTAGCAGTTATCAAACCCCTGATTTAAAAAACATAGGATGGTCCTTTTCACTCTGTGTTCCAATTATGCCCCGCTTCAATGGCTCCACCACATGAAGGATGCCAATGTGGGACTTCAGCCATTTAAATTCAAGGTGGTCCACAGGCTGGGGGTGCAGATGGTGGCAGAATATTACCTCTACCACCAGGGGCAAGTGGGGGTAGGCAGGGGTATGTGGCATCAGGGGCATGGTTGAACATCAGCTGTGGATGGAGAGGAAGCAGGTTGAACCAGGAGGTAATGTGTGATGATTCTCCCTTATGTCTAATCACTGGCAGTTTATTTGTGTGTGTCTTTTGCATGCTTGCAGAGGGAAGCTGGTAACCAGAGAGACAGAGCTGCATGTGCATGTGAGTGTGTGCTGAGCTTTGTAAATTCACTGAAAAGTGCAAAAAGTGAAGGTGCGAAAATAAAACACACCTTTGAGTTGTCACAAGCCTGTTTCCCATTTCCTCATTTCCCATGAACTATGAGGATGTTACATGAATGTAATTTAACAATATAAGGATTATTTGTAATACTTGATTGCAAATCCTTTGCAGTTAATGACTGGAACCCATGAACATCTCCAAATGCTGAGCATTCTTACTTGAAATGCTTTGCCAGGCCTTAAATGCAGCTTCTTTCAGTTGCTGCTTGTTTGTGCGGCTTTCTGCCTTCGGTTTTTGTCTTCAGTAACTGAAAGCATACTCCGTTAGGTTGAGGTCAGATGACTGACTTAGACATTTAAGAGCATTCCATTTCTTTGCACTAAGACGCTATTATCCATCTGTACTGTGTAGCACTGTCCTATCAGTTTTGAAGCATTTGACTGAATCTGAGCAGAAAGTATAGACATTATACATTACAGGCAATTAGCAGATGCTCTTATGTAGAGTGACATACAACAGGACCACAGCAATGGGTAGCCCCATTGGAGTTTAGGTACAATGCTCAAGGGCACATCAGCCATTCTTGTTGGTCTAGGGAATTGAACCAGTGACCTTTGGTCCCAAAGCTGCTTCTCCAACCTTTAGCCCATGGTTTCCACTATACACTTCTGATTTCATCCTGCTATCAGCAGTCACATCAGTAAAAAAACAAACAAACAAAAAAACCAGTGATCCAGTTCCGTTGGCAGCCATACATGCCCATGCCATAACACTGCCACCATGTTTGACAGATGATGTGGTACACTTTGGATCATGAGTCCTTCCTTTCCTTCTCTATAGTATTCTCTTCCCATCATTCTGGTACAACATCTTGGTTTCATCTGTTCGAAGAATCTTGTTCCAGAAATGGACAGAACTGGGCAGATTTTTTAGAAGTTTTCTAGCAAAGTCTTATCTGGCATTTCTGTTTCTGAGTGTTATCAGTAGTTTGTATCCTGAGGTAAACCCTCTGTATTTACATTCATGAATGCATCTCTTGATTTTAGACTTTGACACTGATACACCTACCTCATTGAGAATGTTCTTGACTTAGTTAGATGCTGAGAAGGAGTTTTTCTTCACCAAGAAATGAATTCTGTATCCACTTTAGATGTCTTTTTTTGTTGTCTTCCAGGCCTTTTGCTGTTTGAGATCACCAGTGCATTCCTTCTTCTTAAGAATTTATCAAGTTGTTTATTTGGCCACTCCTAAACTTTCTGCTATCTGATAGGTCTGTGTTGGTTTTTTTCAGCGTAATGAGGGCCTCCTTCACTTGTATTTATACCTCTTTGGACCGTAAATTGAGAGATCTAATGAACAGCTACCAAATGCAAATTCAACATTTGGAATCAACTTCAGAGCTTATATCTCCTTAATCTGTCATGAAATAACAAGAAAACACAACTGGTCATGAAACTACTTACCTGTCAATTGTCCAATTCCTTTTGAACATGTGAAAATGGAGGTACTATGCAAAAAATGGCACTAGTTCCTAAACAGTTTACCACTGAATTAACCCTTTGAATAATAACTGCTTGAATTAAAGCTGAAAGTCTACATGTAAATCACATCTTGATTGCTTCATTTCAAAGCCACTGTAGTGTTGTATAGAGGCAAAATTACAGAGATTGTTCAAATACTTATGGACCCAACTCCATTGTGTGTCTTTACCACAGAGCTGCAGAATATTTTAAGAATATGTATCATAATAAAAGTAATCTACAAATGAGATCCAGACAAAGCATCTTAAACTCCTCTAAAAACTTAGTTATCACCAAACATACTGTACACTTTGCATTTATTTTCAAATTAGCTTCATAAAACCATGACCACATGAGGAAACACTAATGCTCAAGTACATGACTCTTACTGTTAAAAATGAAGGTGTTAAAATGATGCCTTCACTTATCAATATTACAGCTAAAGCTTTTGTGGGACTCTACTAATCATTTCTGTTTGTTTTTATCTTAGTCACAAAATGTCTGAGTTTAAGAAAGATGATAATAATAATAATAATAATAATAATAATAATAATAATAATAATAATAATAATAATAATAATAATATAAAAAACTGAAAAATATCAAGACCTAGCCTGGGAACTCAAAAAATATGGAATATTAAGTGCAAAGTTGTCCCTATTGTAATAGGTGCATTGGGAACTGTACTAGTGATGTTGAAATCTCACCTGGATACTTCACGTGTTAAAATGCGCACAGACCTTATTCAGAAATTGGCACTATTAGGAACTGCTAGAATCATTAGAAAAGTCTTTGGGATCTAAGGATATGAGTCCTATCCCAGTATCAGTGACTTTAACTTCCAGATGAAAGAGCATCTGTGCAATACATTAATAATAATAATAATAATAATAATAATAATAATAATAATAATAATAATAATAATAATAATCATCATCATCATCTAGCTAGTAATCTTTTGACACCTTCCTGTTATCCCTTCTCTTAACTTTTTGTTAACTTGCTGAGTTAGGTAGTACCAACAATACCTGCCACTCCCATAGCTAGCTTGAGGTTAAATCATTTACCTTGTACTAACAAGGAGACATGATTTTTCCCCTTCCTTATTATTTTGCAGACTACAGAAGAGATTATGATAATACCAGAATAATTACATAATTATATCATTAAAATACTTTTTTCACCAGATCTTGACAACTCCTTGAATGGTTACTGCTTTACCATTAATCCATGTAGGGGGAAAAAATTAGAAACTTATAATAATGTTTCTAGCCAAGAGATCACTAAACTCCTAAACTCAAATGTTACAGAATGTTTTTAAATATTATGTAAATAAAATAAGTAACATGGTCCTGGGGGCCTTACCCCAGTAGGACAAGGAACTGTGTAACCTTGCAGAATTGTGGTAGCTTGTTCCCCCCGGTCACTGCCCGGGTCAAGTGCATGGTGGAACCTTTGGGGGCTTATGTCACCAGGAAGGTACCAATCAACAGTTCCGCCACTGTGAGAGGCGACCATCCCCCATCGAGTGTTTCCCCAGGTGGTGCAATGGGGAATGGCCATATAATAGTATAGCTAGCTGTGAATAGCAACACACCTCACAGTGTGACAAATAAGCAGTCACGAACCAACTGGCAGTATAAATATCAGAGAGAAGGCGGGGCAGGTGCAGGCAACACCTGCTTCATTAAATTATTTTGTATCTCTTTGATAGTGATACCTGGTGAGTCAGAGCCACCACAAAAGCTCTATCCTGCCTGCTCTGCATCACAGTATAGGGAGATTGTGACAAACCAGAACTCTGGCATGATGCTGCAGCACCCGCTCCTGCCAGTCATCCCAGGCTTACACATGCTACTGGATCGCAGGCTCAAGGTGTCAAGATGGTGGGACTGGAGGGATCGTGCAACCCCTCTCCTACCCTAATCATTTCATAGCACAGGTTCTCAATACTAACCATCTGGATCCTGCCCAACATTCAAAAAGTCCCATGGCAAGGGGGTTATCAGTGATGGGGACAGGCTGTTGATGCAACTGCAAGTCCCTAGCTCATGCCCCACATGTATAGCAGCACAGATGTGATGGTCACAGCAGTTTGGGATCCTGAAGTGGCAAACTGCCGGGGCAGCTGCCTATGTGTCCGTGCAGCCCTATTTAGGGAACCGCTTTGCCCACCTCCTAGTGAGGAAGTGCCAACTTCAACCCAACCTAGTCCCCAGGTGGGTAGCCACTTTCACCAGGGCATCACCAAAATGCAACCAGTATAACCAAAGCTCTAGCCAAAGAACTAACCAAAGATATACCAAGAAATATCTATGTCTTCTTACTGTTGCAGCATGGAACAGGCATACTTTTCTAGATCATACAACTCCTGCAACAATGTACAGACCTCCCAGAAGAACTGCCTCATAGCAGCTGAGCTCAATTGCTACAATACTGATATTGCAGCTCTAAGAAAGACAAGGTTAGCTGATAAGGACTCCATTACTGAAGTCAGCAAGGGCTACACCTTTTTCTGGCATGGCTTACCTAAGGAGGACCAGTGAATTCATGGAGCAGGGTTTGCTGTAAAAACAGTGCTACTGGCTAAGCTACCTGAAAACCCAGTCAGTATCAGTCTGAGGACTCTCAAGATACCACTGGCTTGTAGCAGGTATGCTACACTGTTAAGCACCTATGTGCCAACCCTCACTTCCTCAGAAGAGGCAAAGGGTGTCTTCTGCAAGCAGCTCAACAGAACCCTCATTTCCATACCAAAACAAGACAAAGTGATTTTCCTCAGTGACTTTAATGCATGAGTGGGTAATTTCCACACTGTCTGGGAGGGTATAATTGGGAAGCATGGTGTTGGGAAGAGCAATGATAATGGTTTCTGTCTGCTGAGCTTGTGTGCTACACATGATCTGGCAATAACAAACACCTTTTTCCAGCTGAAGGCCAAGCATCAGGCCACCTGGGTGCACCCCCATTCCAGGCATTGGCATCTCACAGATTATGCCATTACCAATAGATCTGACCAACAGGAATTAAAAATAATAAAAGTTATGAGAGGGACAGTATGCTGAACGGATAACCGGCTAAAAAGATGAACTCTACTGCTCAAAGTAAGACCTCCCTCATGTAAACAGACCAAAAAGAAACAGTTAGACCAAAGCAAGTTCCATGATCCTGCTGCTCTGGTCGAACTTTAGAATGCACTAGCACATACCCTTGACCAACTGCACCAGATCTTAACAATAGTGAAATAGATGAACACTGGACCACAGTCACAACTGCTCTACAAGAAACCATCGCTTACATCATAGGATACACACTTCACAAGAATCAAGACTGGCTTGATGAAAATAACAATGAAATCAAAGATCTCTTAACACATAAAAATAAAGCCCACCTGCATGCTACTAACAATCCCAAAGTCCACCAAGCTCAAGATACTTTCCAATCCCTTTGTGCTGAATCACACAGACTACTTAGAGCTATGAAAAATGACTGGTGGCAAAACAAAGCCAGGGAGATCCAAAGCTTTGCAGAAAGAAATGGCCAGTAGCATTTCTCTGATGCCATCAAAAACACCTACTGGCCAACAAGAACAACTCATGCCCCCCTCTAGTCTGCAGACATCTCCACACTTCTTAAAGATCAGCAGGCCATTTTGGAGAGGTGGATACCTCAGCTCCCTTCTTAACTATCTGAACCCTGCCGACCCTACATTCTTTGAAGACCTACCAGAACATCCACTGGTTGTACAGCTAGATCAAATACCAACCTATGAAGAAGTCAACGAAGCCTGCCAGAGCCTGAAAAATAATGAGGCTGCTGGACCTGACGGTCTGCCAGGTGACCTCTCTAAGTACAGTGGACCCTCTGTAATCCACAAATTACATGACTTCATCACTACATTCTGGATCTCTGGACACTTACCTCAAAGCCTGAAAGACCCCATCATCACAATGTTGTATAAATGCAAATGCTCTAAATCAAAGTGTGAGAACTACCGAGGACTATTTTGAGAAACTATTTTGAGTTTCCAAGATGGCGGCGCGTACACACGCAGCGGCTCCTCTCTGTCCCGACAGAACGGTGTTTTCGTGTTTTTTGTG
>JANZLB010000002.1:25223151-25234312 GCA_026167865.1 Notarius quadriscutis | reverse complement strand
ACAAAGAGTTTCGTTCTGTTGGTGGTTAGTTCTATCATGAAAGTGATCAGTGGTGTTTGTAGTTTTATTACAGAAACTTATTTTAGAGCATAATTTTGCTGTCAGGTGCACTTTAAGGAATCACTGAAGAGAAGAGGCACTGTGACTCACTGGGGTGGCAGTGCTAGGTTCTTTCCTGAGGTTGTCATGTTTTCTGGGGTTGGGTGGTCAGACAGGACAGTGGACTAATAGATGACCAGGTTCACCACAGTAAAAGCATAGTCTCTCCTGGCATCTCCTTTCTCTCTCTGAGTGGGGCATGTGAATGTTAGAGACCTTCATGAGTGTAGGAGACTGAGTTGGCTGGATGCTTACAGGAGTATGCTGCAAGGAAGGCCTGATGCAGAGGAGATTGTCCAGCTTAATGGCCAGATCAATGAGAGAGTCCAAAGTGTGCTGCTCATCACGGCATGCAAGTTCGGTAAGGATGAGTGGGTCTAGACCTTAATAGAACACGGCCTTCAGTGCTAGTTCATTCCATCCACTGCCAGCATATGGAATTCAAGGGCATATTCAGCTACTCTTCTTTCTCCATATAGTTAGCAGTTTTTCTTTTTCGATGCCCTCAGGCTGATGATCAAATACTCGCTTGAACAGCTCAATGAAGCATTCGTAGGAGGTTGTGAGTTCACCACCTTGCTCCCATACTGCAGTGGCCCATTGCAGTGCCCTGTTGGTGAGCAGATCGAGAAACTGGGCAATCTTCTGCTGATCGGTAGTCTCTGTTTGGGCTGTGAAGAACAGTGAGCATTGCTGGAGGAAATCCTTGCACTCCAATACCTCACTGGAGAATTTGTCTAGTCGAGGAATAAGCATAGACAAACTCATAGTAGGTGCTGGACGTGTCAGGACAGCCTGCGAGACAGCAGCAGTGAGTTGTGATATACGGATGTTCAAAACACTCAACATTTGCTGGTGTTCTCCTAACAATGGTCCCTGTGCAGAAAGAGCAGTTTGGTTCACCTCCTGTGCTGCGTCTATGATGGCGAAGTATCCTGTCAGGGATGCAGGCACTTACGGATGCTGTGGAGGGGAGAGCAGGTGCGTTGCAAACTGGCAGCCAAATCCAAATCATGAGACTAAAGACAATGCCAGGGTCGAGCAAGGGGTTGGTTGATGTACTAACAGCATGTCAGAGGAATAGCAAAAGTTCAGAGTCCGAAACAAACAGAAAGCAGGGTCAAAATCGCTACAGTCAAACACGAAGAACAAATGACTTTGTATGATCAGGTAAACATACACAGAACAATACTTCGCACTGGTGGTTTGAAACTGAGGTTCTTAAGTACTGGTGGCTGATGAGGTGGAATGAAGAACACGTGTGGCAGTGATTAGAATTCGGGAGAGGGAGGGTGCTGTGGTATTTGGGAGTTGTAGTCTGTGGCAGCCATGTTTGGAGGCTGACATGAACTCTGATTGCTGGTGCTATCAGTGACAAACTGTCAAATAGAAAGGAAGAAGAAATATATGAAAGAGATCGATACACTGTATAAGAGAAAAACTGAAATAATCTCTGTAAAAATAATTATAGTAGTAAAAGAACCGTTCAAAAAAATGATCAGAAACTGAACTGGAAAAGAAAAAAAAACACTAACAATGATGGGGAGTACTATAAAGATATGTAAGAAATATGGGTAAAGTTGAGAAAATAATAGGAGGTAACGAAAGGAAAAAAGTCAGGAAAGACTTTTCTTGAGACATATTTGATCGGATACGATGGTTTAACACACAAGCCAAGTACACATGATGAGTGTGGTAAAATGGCCACTTGAACGCTTCGCTCGTCTGTACAGCACATATTGGCCAATGAGCTATCCAGAATTTTTTATGTAGAGATCAGTTGTTGGAATCCTCGATAGGGCTCTTTACCCTTTTCTATTTTCCTGTGAATGTGAGCAAGCAGTGCTATCAGACAGACACGGCCATAAGACAACTAAGACCAGTGTAGGGATGGACATGGCTGGGCCAAGGGTAGCCTCACTAGAGAAAGACATCCTGTTCCTTCAACAAACGCATAAAGCCACACTGGAAAAGCTACACGAGGAAATTGAACACCTGAGGCGTGCTAACAAAGGTATGAAGAATCATTTTAAACATTGTAGTTCAATGTTGTTCAGTATGTGGGCGCTGCAAATTAGCAACTGTACAAGTGTCTTACCTTGCTCACAGATGTATCAATCTTTTTCAGAGTTGCAGTATCAACTGATTATGGGAGCACAGCATCTTCCTCCAAGAGGTAGCATAAAAACTGTGTGCACAACATTTCTGTTAAATTTGAAAGATCTGTCATATAATCATCTCTGTGATGTATCCAACTCTTTTTAGAGCCTCGTCCAGGGAATTTACATGAAAAGCAGTGCCGGACTAGAGTCATCAGGTGATATACTTGCACTCACTCCACCTATTGTACATTCACAAAATGACCAGCACCAGTTCATTTAACCTTTACTTGCTTCAATCTGCTTAAGCTTTGAAGAAAAGACCGAGACAAGGCTTCATGGTGTAGAAAACAATGTGGCCATCATCATGTCTCTGCTTCCTTTGAGGATCCAAGACTGTTCATCCCGGTCTCCACGCATGCCAACCCTGCAAGAGTGCGAGGCCATAATCCAACAGCTCTATAACACCAATATCTTGCAGTCTCAAGAGGTGAGGAGTCTGTCAGCTATATAGACCTATGCTGATTTTAAATTCTTATGTCACTATTATTGATAAAACTTTCATCATGATTTAGGATGTATTTTCCTTTGAAACATATGCAATGTTTAACTGTATCCATTCTCCATGCATAACAATTAAGTTACATTTGCCAACATAATAATTAGTTGAACTGGCAGTTCTGACAACCATTTTATTTTTTCATTGAAATATTATATAGTGAACAAAAGAATGGGATCACATTAGATGAGAATTGTGCATGTGATTCTGGATTAGAAAAAATAAACCAATCAAAATAAGGAAGCTTAGAAGAAAGTTATGCTGCTTATACCTAGGCAGCCTGGTACCAAACGTAAGTGACTGCAGTGTTTTGAAGTGTCCATAATAACAAACATTGCAGTATAACATATAACTTGATAATAGAAACACTTAAAAGTGTGCTTTTTAAAATTTTAAAGTTAAGATGATCTTGAATGTACAATGGTTCTGGAAAAAAATTGAAGACTCGTAGCATTCACATGCTGCCAACAAATGTAATTGATTTTGAGAAAAATAATGTAGGCTAGGGAGATGTTAAAGGGGAACGAAGGCAAATTTTTTTATTATCAAAATTTTATTTCTCATTTTATTAAATATAGGAATGCATTTTTGATATCTATTTTGTCACTGCTGTAGCAAGTTATGAGTGTTTGAAATGTGCTATGTAATATATCAGTCCATATGTCAAAGCAATGGCTGTAAACGAGATTCGTTGAGACTTGTGCGAGACATCTTAGGACAGAAGTAAAATGTACAGCGGAAATCAAAGTGACCAACATCTGCCAAGGTTGTCAAAAGACGCGCGTGCCCTCTTTCGAATGCTGATGTAATCAAGCTGGAAGTTTTGTTTTGATAGCAGTCAGGAAAGTTTGGAAAAAGTAGGCAGTAATCATCATTTAAACTCGTTTTTGTGCAATATTTCATTTGGAAAACGGTTTTCAAAATGGCGGCGCTGACGCTTCACGTTTCAAAGTCTTGCGAAGATCGTGCAGATAAGTGACGCCTGCCGTGGACCAAACGAACCTAGGTTCAACATGACTAAAAAACGAATAGGCCGATAAGTATAATATTTAATTTTAATTAGTTGCCAATACGAGTCACGATATAAGGTGAACCGAAAACGTAATTGAATAATACGTTAATTAAGAAATAAAGCAAGTTTAAAAATGACTTCAGTTCTCCTTTAATGCTTATCATATAGTGCACAACATAATTGCAAACTGAATAAAGAATAAGGATTAAAATCACTTCACTATCTAACCAATAAATAACACAATGATAAATATCAAAACCATATTTTTCTTTGATCTCAGCTGTTGCGGGTGAAGGCTGCTCTCAGAGATGTGTTAAACAAAAAGAAACTCTCACCCGAGGTCTACAGTCTAACAAAGACGTATCTCTCCAACAACACAAGGTATTCTTGTCATTAAAACACCAGGTCAAAGTACTCTCTTCTACTTAAAGACATACATTGCAACCTTGCTATAACAAACTCTTTGGGGTACGTCCAAATAGTTCATTATACCGAAAAGTTTGTAAAATTGAAATAGACCCACTTGTTGCACCAAACATTCATGTTGTATGCCAAATTTTAGGCACATTCTTCTTATCACAAATTTCTCCTTCTGAGTCACTATCGCAGTTCTTTGACCGAGTTAAAGGATCATGAACGGAGGTGATGATTTCTTCATCTGTTATGGAAATGACAGAGGTTACTGGTGTATCATTGTCAATATCCACTCACTATATTTTCTAAATCTTCACCATTCAATTCATCCATGTGTTGCAAATCATCGATGATGTCATTTATGTTGTGCTGCAGGGCTGGGAAGGTGGTTTAAAAATGCCACCAGTACGTGTTAACTAGGTGTTAAGTTTAGCAGTATCAGCAGTCATTTAATCCTTTTATCGATCCTTTGATCACCATTCTCGATAATTATTAACGATCAACAAATAAACTAGGTGCGTTCAGCCTTCGTTTTATGGCATTAACATGTATTGTTAACTTGACTGCAGACTTCATTATTTTTTGTCTCTGGTGGGAAGAGAAACACATGGCTCAGTGTGTCATGTAAGCAGGCGAATGACAAATGTAATTGCAGGAAGTGTTTATTTACAAACGGGTAGGCAAACAGTTCAAAAATGTAAAACAAAGGCAGGGTCGTGAAATGGGCAATGGGCAAGCGAGGCACAAACAGAATGGTAGAAGCAAAGACGAAAGACAGAGTCCAAATACACAAAGTCAAATCCAGAAAGATAATACACAGATACAACGCTTAGTAACGTGAGACCGTCGGTACAACGCATATACGTTGCCAAGTCTGTGTGTTTAGAGAGTCCTTATAAGCATGTGCTGTGATTGCGCTCCAATCCAGAACAGATGCTGAGTAATTAGTCCTAATGGTGCAGCGCACTCCGAGTGCCAACACATGGATGTGACACAGTGATTTAAAAAAAAAAAAGTATTTGCTTTGAAGACTCCAACTCATTGTCACTAAAGGCAGGAGACACGAACTTAGTTTGTTATATGAAGAAGTTCATAATAAGAGTTTGTTATAGTGGGTTTGCAGTGTATCTTCTACTAATGTTGTTATTTATTTCTTGCTTCCAGAAGCGGAGAGTTGGCACAAATTCCAAAACCATTTAAATGCTTGCCAAAAAAACAGTAGGTTGACTTGTCTGCATTTCTTACTTATCAATAGTATATACTTATATAGTGCCTTGCAGAAGTATTCACCCCTTGGATTGGATTTTTTTTTTCAATAATGGCTTTCTTCATACCACTTGTCCATAAAGTCCAGTTGTGTGGAGTGCCCATGGTTTTGGTAGTCTTGTGAGCAGGTTCTCTAAACTGAGCTGTGGATCTCTGTACCTCCTTCCTGAGTTATTCCTGGCCTCTTGGACTTTGGTGTATAGCCTCCTCTAGGCAGAGTCTTGGTTATGATTCTTTCAATATTTTAATAATTGATTTACTGGTGCTCAGAAGAATGTTCACATTCTTTCAGAAGGGGCTGTGTAATCACAATTTATTATTATTTTATTTTTTAATTTTTTTGTAAATAATTTTGCAAGTGAATCCCCCCAGCACGTGCTATTTTGTGAAAATTCAGTTTCAGTTCTAGGTTGTAATACTTCATAAAATGTGGAATAGTTGAAGGGGGTGTAGCAAGGTACTATAAATTTATATATGAAATATTTGAACAACGAAGCCAATTCTGTGGTTTTTGCTATGTACTGAAGACATTCAGGTTTAAGATCAAAAGATGAATATGAGATGATCAGAATTTCAGCTTTCATTTCCTAATATTTACATCTAGATATGTTAAGCAAATTAGAACATGACAATTTTGGTGGTAGACCACCCAACTGTGTGGTTACTTTTACAAAAGTATTGGAACAGACAGTCCTAAAATAAATAACACGTAACATTTGGTTGCATATCTCTTTCATGCATTAACTGCATCAAGCCAGTGACCCACTGACATCACCAATCTGCTGCATTCTTCTTTTGTGATGCTTTTCTAGGCTTGTAACCACAACAGCTTCTTTCAGTTGTTGTTTGTTTTGGGGATTTCTCTCTTCATTCTCCTCGTCAGGAGGTGAAACGTATGCTCAGTTGGGTTAACGGCTTGCTTTGGCCAGTTTAAAACCTTCCACCTTTTCCCCGGATGAAGTCCTTTGTTGTGTTGGCAGTGCGTTTTGGGTCATTGTTTTGCTGCATGATGAATTTCTTCCCAATTTGATTACAAATTTACAGAGGAATGAATCCAGACAAAATGTTTCTGTAGACTTCTGAATTCATTCTGCTGCTACCGTCATGAATTACATAATCAATTCACAATTATTCGCCAAAGGCAAAGTGAATATCGGTGAATAATAACCGAAATGAAGTCAAGGTTATTATTCATCGATATTCACTCAGCCTGAGGTGGATAATTGCTTTCGTATAAATACTCAGGTGATTTATTTAAAAATTGTATTAAAAAATAATTTATTTCAAACTTCAAAAGCAGCATGCAAATGTAATAAAGGTGCGTGCAGGCTTTTGTCACTTGTGTCATTTGTGTCACTTGACTCACATAAAATACTTTTGTTTTGAAATAGATAAAATAAATCACAATTCCACCTTACCTTTTGAATAGTTTTACACCAGAAGAAGACTGTAGGTGTGAATGTCACTCCCAAACAGAAGGGGGCGCAAACATCTAGGTGGTATGTAATGGCGGCTAGTCATCTCTTTCTGTGCTGCTTCCTTTTCTGTTTCGTGGTAAGTTCTTTGCTGCTCTCAGCCCAGCTTAGTCTACCAAATAGACACCCTAGTGACGTTTCAAGTCTGTTGTGGAAATTTTGCAAGGTAAATCACAGCAAAAGTCCTATTCATCGCGATGGAAAGCCAGAAGTCCACTTTCATCGGGACTTCACTCGCCCTGCAAATTACCTAGTCGGTCTATTGCTTCTCTGTGGAGACATTGCTACACAGCCTGGCCCCCACTATGAAGACACTAGACCATCTTCGTACTGTTCTAACATCAGGTGTTTGTATACGAACTCCAGAAGTGTGGTTAAGAAGCGTAGTGAACTGCAAGCCTTGTCGATTGGACAGGACCTTGTTTTCTGTGTGGAGTCATGGTTGAAAGACTACATTCTGGACTGCGAACTACTCCCTGCTTCTGATTTCACCATCCACAGATGGGACAGGGGTGAAAGAAAAGGTGGCGGAGTCTTCCTGGCAGTCAGAAATAACATACTAAGCCTCCGATGCAACGACCTCGAAACCGATGCAGTAATTCTAGCATGCGAACTTCGCCCAAGCAAAGTTATTGGCGTAAGTTATTGGCTATTGTGTATTACAGGCCTCCAGACTCGGATCTAAACTACCTAAAGGAACTAAAAAAAGCAATTTGTCTGGCTTCTAAAGCTGGTTTTGACCAGATTATTGTGATCAGCGACTTCAACCTCTCAGAGATTGACTGGTCTACAGGAACGGTGAATACCGGAGACTGTTTGCATAATTATTTCACCAAAATGGTTAAAGACAACTATTTGTGGCAGCTGATTGACTTCCCAACCAAAGGAGACAATATACTCGATTTAATCCTAACTACCATTCCTGAGAAATTCTGGCACATTTATGGCTTCAGTGACATTCTTTTTACTGACCGTAAGTTGGTTAGCTTTGAGCTGGATTTTAAAAAATCCAAAAAAGCCTAAAGTTACGTGATCTGTTTACAACTTTAAGCGAGCTGATTGGACGGGCCTAAAATAAACATTATTAAATACCCTGTGGGATATGTGCTTTGTTCCAAACGACATCAATGCCTCCTTTTCAAACTGGTGTGATTTTTTTTTAACTGCTGTTAACGAGCACATTCCAAAGTGCAAAGCTCGTAATATTAATGATCTAACATGGATTGATAAAGAACTTCGTTTTCTATTGAAAAAGAAAGACTCACAAAGGAAAAAATTACGCAAGAATCCATCCATGTTGGCTGAATTAAAGTACAACAAGCTCGGGCAGTCCGCTAAATCCATGCTGGCTGACAAAAGAAGAGAATACTCAGAGAAGCTAAAAGCCTCAATCTCTCAAAATCCAGAGTGTTTCTGGTCTTATGTAAAGTCTTGCACATCAGATAAACCATCTCCTGATTTTCTCAGGGACGGCCCCGCATTTATAACCGACAGTCAGGGCAAAGCGAACCTGCTAAACAAGTTTTTCCATTCTGTGTTTAGTCAAGTAGCGTCCTCATCACTTCCTAGTTCCCAGACCTCGCATGCCGTTGATGACCAGCTTGACTCTATACAACTTACGGTGTCTGAGGTGAATGACATCCTAATGAGCTTGGATCCAAACAAAGCATGTGGACCTGACGGCATCCCTGGATCTCTGCTTAAGAACACTGCTCGTGAGATAGCACGTTACTGTGTAAACTATTCAACATGTCCTTGTCTTTGGGTTCCGTTCCCTCGGCATGGAAGCGCGCGAATGTCTCACCTGTTTTTAAAAAGGGTGACCCCACCTTGGCAGAGAATTATAGACCAATATCTCTACTCTGTATCATCTCAAAAGTCCTTGAACGCTGTGTCTTCAGTCACTGTTACCCACACTTTACACCATTCCTTTACCACCTGCAGCATGGTTTCTTGCGAGGTAGATCTACTGTAACTCAGCTCCTCGAAGTCTATCATCACATCTTAAACTTGCTAGCTGGGGGACAGGAGGTTGATGTTTTACATCTAGACTTATCCAAGGCATTTGATAAAGTCCCTCATTACCTCCTGTTGTCCAAGCTCAGTTGTTATGGTGTCTCTGGGTCACTTTTAAAGTGGTTCAAAAGCTACTTGACGGACAGGCATCAACGGGTTGCTCTTGACAGCACATTTTCAGAGTGGTTGCCTGTCACTTCTGGAGTCCCTCAGGGATCCATCTTGGGTCCATTACTGTTTTTGATATATGCTAATGACATGCCAAGGTATCTCGAGCACGGGTCGAGCCTCGCCATCTTTGCAGATGATGGCAAGCTTTATTGCCCTATCGAATCTGCAAGTTCCGGCGCCTCCTTGCAGAGCGACTTGAACTGCCTCCATGACTGGAGTATGGATCATGGCATGCAGTTTAACATCTCTAAATGCAAGGTTCTGCACACGTCAAAGCTGAGATCATGCAAAGGGACTCCAAACAATTATCAACTCGCTGGGAAGGCATTGGAAACAGCCTCTGAAACTTTCAATCTCGGGGTGGTTGTTTCTAACAAGCTTACATGGGTTACCCATATTGAGGAACTTTGTGCTAAGGGAAACAAAGTGTTAGGTCTTGTGAAGCGCATTTGTGGGCGTGACATTTACGATGTATCAACCAGGCAGTTACTGTATATGACTTTAGTTAGGCCAATATTAGAATATGCATCGTCTTTGTGGTCCCCTTATACAGTCAAACATCGAAAGCTGTTGGAAAACCGCTTATTCTAAACTATCCGGCCACAGAGTTAACATACAATGACAGGCTGTGTAAGCTAAATTTATTCACTCTAGAAATCTGTAGGGAGATACATGACTTAGTCCTCCTATTCAAATTCACGGTCAGGATAACAACAGCAAATTTTGACAACTTTTTGTCATCTGCAACCAGCCATTATAGAACTCGTAACTATGATCTTAACAACTTCCATTCTCTTACATCGCATAAGCAAGATTATTTCACTAACTCATGCTTTCCTCGAACTATAAAATTATGGAGCAGTCTCCCCAGTTATATAAAGCAGTCTATGTCAGTTCCTGTGCTCAAAAATCTATTTCGCAGCCAAAATAATTTAAGACTGTGCTCATACCGGGCACCATGACCTACATTTATTTAACCTTGATATTTATTTTACTTAGTCAATTGACAATTATTTTTTACATTTGTTTTTCTTGTTCTTAATTGTCTAAATATGTTTTGTAATGTTTTGTATATTGTTAAGGGGTTGAATGTTAATTGGGGCCTTGCCCTGTATTCTTCTCCTGCCACTCTTGTTACTTTTGTTATTTATGTATTTATTGTGGCAAACCTCAATAAACTAAACTAAACATTTAAACTCCACACAGAAAGGCCCTCGTCAGTCACTGGGCTCGAACCGAGGAATTTCTTGCTGTGAGGCGACAGTGCTAACCACTACACCACCATGCCGCCCATTAATAATAACAAAGAAGGAATTTATTTGTCTTTCATATATTGCATTACAGACATTTAGCAGACACTTTTATCTATTCAGAGTGATGCACGACATACCCAGAGCAGTCGGGTTAGATGCTTTGCTCAAGGGCATGTCACCTATTCCTGTTGCTCCAGGGACTTGAACCAGCAACCTTTATGTCCCAAAGCTGCTGCTCCAACCATTAGGCCATGGCTGCCCCCCTCACTGGCACATCAATACCAGAGAGAACAATGTACAGTAGATTCTTTTCTTAGCCATACTTTCCTTCTCTCTCGCTCTCATATATGACCACAAGTTGGCCTAGTGGTTAGTGTGTCTGCCTCTTGATCGGGAGATCGAGAGTTCTACTCATGGTCGGGCCATACCAAAGACCATCATAAAAATGGTACCTACTGCTGTCTGGCAAGGCACGCTGCAATGCAGATGCGAGTGGGGAGTCAAACTCTCACGGTTACCAGAGAACTATCCCCCCACTGTAATCCTAGCTAGGTAATAGGTGAGAGGTCAAGAGCTATGGAAACAGGGATCGGCACTGCCCTACGTGCCACATGGTGTGGGAAGGACTTTGATTGATATATATACACACACAGTGGTGCTTGAAAGTTTGTGAAGCCTTTAGAATTTTCTATATTTCTGCATAAATATGACCTAAAACAGCATCAGATTTTCACACAAGTCCTAAAAGTAGATAAAGAGAACCCAGTTAAACAAATGAGACAAAAATATTATACTTG
>JANZLB010000002.1:25169843-25182996 GCA_026167865.1 Notarius quadriscutis | reverse complement strand
TAGGAATATGACGGTTTCACTAATGTGTATTTGCCACCGTGTATTTTATTTCAGTGTTCACGGTGGTCTTAAGCGTTTGTAAGACAGAAAACTCCTGTAATAAAACGTTTGAACCATCAGTCGGAGCGTTGCACTTTCATCAACCAGTTAAGAAAAAGTTGGGAGCAGCTATAGCCGCTGCTATATAAACACCTCTCCCACTCTCATTGGATGCAAAGTATCAGTGTTCTTTTCTGTCATACTGAGCCTTTATTTCTACTGCCTGCTTTATTGTGTTCTCGACCTTTGCTCTCGTATCTTTCTCGTTATTCTCTAGCCCTGTCCGCATTGCTATGTCTAGCGATCGATCGACCCTTGCCTTGCCTGTCTTACGACCTTGATTCTAGTCTTGTGTTTTGGCTTTGTTTCCAGTTTGCTTTCCCTGCACATACCTCCGTAAGTGCCTGCACCCTGACATCGAGTATTGAATAACTTCACATGATGATTTATTGTATCTCTAATGTATTACATTTAAATGTATCAGAATATCAGTTATGCCCAAAATAAACATTTAAAGTATTTGTCTAATAAACACAACATAAACTCTGCTCATTCAAGTACTATTCCCCATGAAAATATAAATAATAAATAAATATTTACCAAATAACATACATAAAGCTGTACAAAACCCAAAAAATAAACTCTGTTTGCCAATCACGGCAAGTGCTCCGATGTGCCCCCACCCCCAAGTTTTAATTAAAAATAAAACTTTGTAACAACAGTTTATCCATTTTAATGGTTACAGACCAATATCGTGTATTTCATTAGTAACACCTGACTGCTAATTACTCTCTAAAGATTCTTAAAGTAGGAATGTGTACTTATTTTTCCCACCTGGTCTCTGAATTTTGGTTTACTTTTTGGGGAAAAAAATGACAACATAAAAAATCACAGCAGATTTTGTCATCTATGGTTATTTATTTGTTTATAGAAATTGGTGAGGATGACAATTATTATTTAGGCCCTGATAAATAAAAAAAAACTATTATTGAAATAGGGTGTACTTTCTTTTTCCTATGATTGTATTTGGAATTTGAAAGGATAAAGGTGAAATTTGGGAGGTTTTTGTTTTAAAGATAATAAAGTACAGCTATAGTGATGATTTGGAGATAAAGAAGTTTCCAGTTACAGTGTTCTTTAAAATATTAACTATAAGAGTAAATGGATGGTAAGGTATTAGAAGAGGTGTACATTAATAAATCAAAGCTTGATTTGTTTCCTACATGATATTTCTTTTCTCAGTCATGAATCTTTGGTCTTCCTTAACAACAACCTTCATGTGGGATTCAGACTGCCACTTTCACAGCATTTTTGGTGGTATTGGAAATATGGTCAGGCACATCATGTACATCATGTGAGCAACACGGTTGAAGGCTAAAATATGCTGAAACCTGAGGTTGATCTGTATCTGCTGTAAAGTGGGAATAGAGCAAGTAAATAAATAATAATACAATACAGTACATGACTTATTATGTCATGTTTGTCTCTGCATTATACATAAAATCAAATTGCTTTTGAATTGCTTATTGTTTCCTGCTATATAATATTATTGTTGTATGAGTTACAGATCCACCACTGAACAACTTTTTGATTCTGAAAGATGATTCTATGTAGAATTACATATTTAGTAAACAATTTATTTAATAAAATAGCTGAAAAGTGTTCATGGAAAACAAAATATAAAACAAAAAGACAAAAATCATACAAAACTTGAAAGTCATTTTCAAAATGCTGATAAATTTTGAACCAAATTTACATAAAGTATTTAAATATAAAACAGATTTCTTTAAAAAACTGGTACTTAAAAACAATGTCTTGGCAAAATGTGATATATAAAACAGGCCAATTCTTGACAAAATACTACATATACAAAACATTTACAAAGGCTAGTTCACACTGACATGAAGGCTTGAATGTAAACACTGCGGCATGGTATCATCTTCAGTCACATATATACACAACTGTAAATCACAGTCAATGTGAAAGCAAAATATTTATATGAATAAAGCTCTGGCACACATGTTTCATCAAAGTAGTTAAAAACTGTACAAATACACTGTGGCTTATTGAGCAGGTTGAGATGCAGTCCAAAAGACTTCAGTTAAACAAAGATGATAAGAATCTTACAAACTCATAAGGCACTGAGTGAGTCATAAAATAATGACACCCTTTTGTTCTCAGTTAATATGTCTAAAATGTATGCATTATTCAAACAGAAGTGGGAAAGAAGCTGAATAGAACATCGCAACCTATTAATTACAATTTGATGACTGATACTCCACTTTATCACTTATATGCATCAAAATAACATGAATGAAGTATGAAGAAACATGCTGAAAGCCCCAGTTATGAATCATTGTAATTTGTAGAGCTGAGTTTGGGTATTGCAGTATGGGTGCCTTTTGAATGGCCATGCTATGAGCAATGCAAGGAAATATAAGCAATGCTAGAAGACAACAGGTACAATTATGTTTGCTATATGTATGCTATAATTCTATAGCACTGCATATTTTCTTCTAAAATACACAGCATTAAAGCCCGAATCAGGAGTAACTCCTGATTGAGATTTAATGATTTCATATTTCAACAGAAACCAATATGTTTAACAAAGAGGTAAATAAATATACCGTAACTTGGCTGAAACAGCAAGACATAGGCACTGCTAAATAAATTATCGTATTGTTAATGAAAATGTTAAATTTTGCATTTTTATGCAACATTTCATAGAAGTGATTTAAAAATATTACTTTTGGTAATATGATTCAATATTCTGTTGGTTTCATAAACAACTCAAACAAAAATGTATATATAGTATTCATGAACTGTTGCAAATATTTCATTATTTCATTAATAATGGAATAATATTTCATTATCCCACGAAATCGAGTTGTACGTGAGCTGATAGTCGACGAGCTATAAGCCATGTACGACGAGATTGAGTGGAATAACTGTTTTATTCTATCCACATTCACTGGATTTTGAGAAACGGAGCATTTTTATTGTTATTTTTTGCAAATTCAATAAATAAAAACTTTATACAAAATGTCCAACAAAATCATTTCCACTTAGAATGTAAACAAACTGGCAAAATGTCAGTAGCAATTTGTGAAAAGTGCTATCATAATTCTTGAAAAATAAAATATGTTCTTACCATCAAATACTTTTATTCCATATTTTGTTGCTTTTTTTGGTATTTTTTTGGGTTTTGTTTTCGAGTAGAGTTTTTATTTCGTCCTCGGTTGGTTCAGCAACACAATCCGCCACTTTGTTTTTCTCTACTCAAGGTATATGAGCTGATATCCTAGTAGTAGTGTAGCCAATCAGAGTGTGCGATTACTCATATCCGGTGAATGTGGATAGAATATTACACAATATACAAAAGCTTTTTCTCCAAACAGCCTTTCACCAGTTTCAGTTGTAAAGGCAAATGGTCAGGGGAGACTCACGCTTATCTGGTAACACATATATTGATGTAACAATGTACCCAAAAATTGCATATATTAATTTCAAGTGAATCTAGCTTTGTACACATTAAACATGGGACAACCAAAATAAATGAGAGTCATAGTACATGTAATTCAGAGCAGTGGAGGCAGTTCTATTTTTAGGCAGCAGAAAAATATTGTACACATGTATACAGTCTTTATGGTTTTGATGATTTTGTGATGTAGCAAAAGTATTTAGCTTACTATAAAATAGTAGCAAGTACCTCCTCAAAAACAAGGTCTGTCAAGACTCTGTAGTGATATTCACAGTGAGAAATGCATCTGAAAATTATTTAAAGGGTTTTGGTAAACTGCACCTCACACGTCAAACATTTTTTGGTGTCTTTCCAAAAAAAACCAATAAAGTCATTGCAAAATAAGCTTCTGAATATCCAGCATCTGATATCATCAAAAGATTAAGACGTTTAAACTGACTTTACAACTTCCTAATAAATCTTATTAGAATGGTATGTTAGGAAGCACATTTAGTATCACTCAAAAAAGCAAAACAAACACAACAACAACAACAAAAAATCCCATCCCCTTGGTGGTCCAAGTTTTGACCCCTTGCGCATGATGTCATGCATCACGTGATAATTTCACCTGGGGGGCAATCAGACATTGTCTTTGATGTAAGCAAGGCTTAATCTATCTTAAATATGGTTCATTTTTGCGCTATTTTTGGTTGTTCAAAGAGGGAAATAAATAAAAGATATTACCGTCTCTCTGCTATCAAGAAAAAGTTTAACAAAGAAGCAAATGCTTCAAGAACAACGAAGAAATGAGTGGTTCAAGAGAATACGACGAGAGGAGCTAAGCCTGAAACTCCAGAGAAGTTTTTGAATACCCGCATTTATAGTGATCATTTTATTTCAGGTAAGAACTTGTATTTAAAAATAATAGAAAGTCAGAAGTGAGTATGGAAGAGTTTGCTTAAGAATCCTGTTTTATTTCTGTTCGCATTCGAGTTAGCTTCTTCATGAAAGTGTTTGATTTTCTTACAGATGAACCAGCTTCCTTATTCGACACAGAAAACCCAGACTGGGCACCAAGCAAACAACCAACAAGGAGTGACATGCACGATATATTCTGAAAGAACAGAAAAGATTAAGAGCAGAGATCGCTGAAGCTTTGTTTCTGTTATCAGAGGAACCCAGTCCTGTGCAAAGTGTCACCATGGAGCCAGAGTGTAGTAATGACCCTACAGTTCGAGAGTGTTCTATACAGACTGAACTTTACAACAGCTGCATGCATGTGAAATGGAAACAAATTGACTAAGGCAAGAAAAACAATTTTGGATAAAATTCTTACTGTCAGCTGCACATTTATCAACCTGTATGACTCTCAGTTGTGCCTTTTGAATAGAGATTAAATGAAGAGGGAACATTAACCATTTATTGAAATTATTTTTGCAAGGGTGATTAGTTACTATATGACTATGGCTACAATTAGAAATGTGCTTATTCTGTTAGCGTTTGTAATTATTGTACCATCCACTATTGGGTAAAATTAAAATAAAATCTTACAATATTGTTTGAAAGTCTAGAGCAAGGTATTTTGTTATTTTATAAATAATAACATTTCAGATATTGTTTTAACAATAATATCAATGTATAAATGATGGAGTGCAAATAGCTCTGTACCTAGATGTCCTTGGTGTTGTTGAGACACAGAGAGCTGGGAATACCAGCTAGCCAACAATTCAGGTAGGAGTCCTTTGAGGGTAAATGCTTTGGCTTTCCCAACATTCTGTTCCCAAAAGCTGACGTCAGGAAAAAATTATTTCCACAAAGAAGGTTTTCTTGCTTTTGCAGTTTTTTAACTGTTCTTCTATGTAGTGACTTCAGGGTGTGTGTGTGTGTGTGTGTGTGGTACATTCCAACATCTATGTAGCTAACATTAGGCCACAAATCTACACCGTCACTCCAGTCGTTTCAAGGAATTTTGTACAAATCATAACCACTAATAAACTCTAATTTCCACGTACTATCCTTTGTTTCTTTCTGACTTACATTATTCAAGTAATCCAGAAGTAGAGTTTTTTTTTAGCTGTAGTTTTCTTCGGACAACAGCAACAGACGTCGGACATCTTTGCTTGGCTTCAGTATGTGAACAGTATGGAAACAAAGTTCGCTTGTCCCCCGGAACTAGGGTAGTGACGATTGCTAATGTAAATGTGACGTCAATACAAGGGGTCTATTGGATAAATGTATATCATGGTTATGAGTACCAAAATTTTCAGTCTTAGTTTATTTTCAGGACACGATTTTTCCTAAATTCCAAATTTAGGACAGAAGATTCACTATTATAGAAATACTGTTGATATCAGGTTTGTTAGCAATAACAGATTGGCATGATCAGTAGAAATATTCAGACATTGACAGGTAATGACAATTCATATGAATACTGACAAAATATTGGCATTCAATAGCATCAAACTCATAACTCTCATCTACAAACTATCATAATTGGCACATCTCTAGTCACAGAGTGGTGTTCAATGCTAACAGCATGGTAGAGCTCTCAAAGCAGGGCAGACTCTGAATCATGGTTGAGGTCAGGAAGGGGGCAGGGGTTTTGTATGAAGGATTCCTGAGCTCTGTGGTACTCGTGGAACTCTTGCATAAGGGTATTAAAACGTGCCTCACTAAGTAAACAACTGTACTGTTTTTGAGGAGTCTGGGAGGCTGAGGGAAAACTAATGAAGGAGTTTGGGCCTGTTGTGGAGAAAGCAGGTAAAGAGAAAAAAGGAGTGAGCAGGAGAACAGAACAACAGAGGTCACATTTGTCCCAACACTTGCAGTGTATGTACAGTGTATATATGGGTAGATAGTTGAATGGACCCTCACCTTTCTCCTGCAGGTCCTGGAGGCCAGTGCTGGTAAGGGGCCTATCATGCCTCAGCTCCATTGCTTGTCTCATGCCTGCCTGCTTCATCTTCATGGCCTCCAGGAGGTCAAGGCCTATTTGGCATTCAGTAGCATCAAACTCATAACTCTCATCTACTGATGTATTCCTACTATACATAGATATAAAACATGCAATAAGACTTCCAAACAATATGTGGGGCCAATGAAAAAGTTGCTATAGAGGTAATTCACCTTTTTGACCTTTGCTCTCGCAGGTCTGATGCTCCCTTGTGCCTCTCACTTTCCTCTGTAGTCTCAGGAGTGCTCAATAACATAGGAGTGACGGAAGGGGACTGGCGGAAGTGCCCAAATGGCCCCACACTCCCCCTACCGCTGTTATGGCTGGCATAACTGGCTTGAACACCCTCTCCTGTACTGTCCCTGCCCTTGCTCATACCCACCACCTCATACAGTTCTCGCTTAACCTCCCCTGAGGGAAAAGCTGCTTGGTGGGGTGAGGGCCAGCTGTAACCTCTGGGCAAGAATGGCCTCTGAAAACTCTTTCTGGAGTCTACAGGATGAGGATGGCCCCACCTTGCAACTAGTCTGGGTGCACTAAGGGGTCGAGTGGGACCAAGAGGGACATACTTGTGCTGGGCTAACCTGAGGGTCTCTTGATATGAAAATGGGCATCTTTGAGACTCTGGAAAGGCTGTGGCTTGGCGACGTGGATCTAACTCTTGTCTATAGAGTTCTGTAAGTTTTGGTGGATCGAAGAATGATGTGCCATGTGCATGCATGAGAGATGAAGGAGTCATATATGGCCTCTCATTATAATAAGGTCTTTCCAGGCCACAGCTGCTGTATGATGCCCCTGTCCCTTGCCACGAGGGACCTGACCTCAAGTAAGAATTTGCAGGTGTGCAACCCAAATTGTAGGACTTGTCTTTTACACTAAGATAGGGTAACTCATCTTTGTAACAGTTATTAGAGACATATGTCTTGGAGCTTTGATGATCCTTCCACTTCTGAGATGCTAAACTAACAGATTTCCTAAGGTATGGACGGGGCTGCCCCATACCTGAGAGAGTCCGACATGGACCAATGCTGATTGATTTCTTCATACAAGGCACAGGAGCCTGAGAGATTCGTGTACTTACTTGGTTAGTCCTCTTATTCTGAGGTTGACACCAGTGGTTGTGCTTTGATAAAGATTCTTCCATACTCTCAACTTGATAAGGGATATTATAGCCTACTTTAGTACTTACTAGATGCTGTGCTGGGCTCAAGTGTGTGGGTTGATCAGAGCCAAGGCTTTTGTGAGAGAACAATGGCTGGGGACTTCTCCTTTCATAAGCTAAGTATTGTCTTGAAATACAGTTTGTCTCTGAGGACCCCAAGGTTATACTTGTATGTCCTTGTGCCAGCTCTAGACAGGGTTTAGAACTCGTTACATTTTCAGGTATGGCACTTCCGACAGGAATAATGGGTTTTTTGAGATCAACCAAAAATCTGCTTTGGTGATCATCGCTCTCCTCTAAGTGGCAGTGACCTTGATTCTCCCAGTTCTTCGGGACTACATCAGGATCACCTCTTAACAGAGTCTCATCTATTTGTTTGGTGCTGAGGAAAGTAGATTCTGCCATTTGACACTCCTCAATAGGTTCATCTACACTCATCTCAACAAAGCCTGGCAGGCTCAAGTATTCCAAAATAGTGCTTGGCAGAGGAGATATTCTGTCAGGTTGGGGCACAATATTGGCTTTCAGTGATTCAGATAATCTAATTGAGAAATTTGACTGATCACTTTCAATTTTATTTTCAAAAAGGGGCAGAGGAGAAATGTGATTGGGGCTAACACTGAAGACACACTTGTCACTTTTGCGAGACCGTGCCCTGATGCCCTCCTTCTTTTCTTCAGGCTGCAAAGATGAGGAGATGGACTTATCTCCAGTTTTGATCTCACTATCACACTCCTGATTATCATAGGTAATGGCAGAACAACCAGTAAAACTGTGGCTCAATTTAGTGCTGAGTTTGGGAAAGTGCCCATCAGGGCTGACTTCTTTTGCCCTTTTAGCACCAGAGTGCTGTATTCTCTCAAATGCCTCAGGATGCTGAAAACTGCAGAGAACAGGGCATGTGGACATAGAAACATTTGATTGTGTCTTTATTTCCCTTTCCTGCATCCAGTGATCCTCTGTTAAAATCCTTGTGCTGGAAAGTTCCCCGTCCATTGGTCTCTCTGGGCATCTGGCCTGTGCCTTACTTACATCTGATTCATTGCAAGAAGGACTGTCCCTTTGGTGTGAATGTATTGAGAGGGAGGTGTATTGTGTAACTGGTGAATGTGATAAGTATTCTGCTGCTGAGTCTTCTACACCCTCCAAACCTCTGTGTGGTGTGTCTGGGAGCATGCAGTGAGGTGTGTTACCCTCTGAGCAGCTCATAACAGGGACCTGGCTGATAGGAGAGGTCACAGGACTGATGTCCCATTGAATGTATCGGGAGGTGGAGGTGAGTAGCCTCTCCATGGGACTGCTGGTATTGCCAAAATAACAATCCCTCTGATATTCTGAAACTTGTTGGGTCAGGCTGCTAGGTCTCTGAGCTTTTTGTCGGAGAGGAGTGTTCTGAGGTTTAGAGACGGGTTCATCAAACTCAACCCCTGCCCATCTTCTAATAGGACTTACTGACTTAGTCTGCCTCTGCTCCTTCTCACACTTTTGTGCTCTTTGGCTGGTCATTAAGCTTTTCAGCTCCTCTTGCTCTTTAATCAGTGTTACATATTTGCTGTGGCTGTCCTGCCCTGTTGATGGCACATCTTGATTCACTCTCTTCTCTGACCTAACTAAACAGGATTTGGGAGAGTCTTGGAAAGAGCTACTCTTGCTGCCTTCACCATTATCTTGTCCAGGGGACTGAGGGAATTCTTTTTTTGTTTTAATGTGCATTGCCATAGAATCTTTTAAATATGGTTGGACAATGAAACGGCCATCGGGCCCTCTGGATATAGACTCGATGGCAGACAATGAGGATGGGGAACCGCCGAGGTGGCTCTCAAAGAGAGTGTAGCATGGTGGTGGGGATGATGAGAGGAGAAGTTGCTTATTCTGATCCTGATACTTGCTGCAGCTGCCCTTGTCAAAGGATGAGCAATCTGAATGGTTGGAAGAAGAGGAACTGGAAAAAAAGTTAAGTTGTGGGCATAACTTCATCTTCAGTATGCTGTTGGGACGATCATCAGGCAAGCTAGCTCTGAGTGGAGAAAAAAGCAGGACAACCAATAAAACAGTTTGTAACAAAAAATGCAAAAGCATATTGTTTAGTCAAAAAGCATTTTGTCAAATTAATATTCTTCGTATTCATACAAATTTAAGAAAATTTTAGTTTTATTTCTCGATGTGGCCATGATAAAATAATTTAAATTGTTTTAAACTCTGGACAGTGTATAGTTATAGTATATTACTATAGTATGGTTAGAGAGTAGGAAGGGATCACATTACAAGACCTATGAAATATGAAAATTATTACTACTTCCTAAGTTATTAAATTTAGAAAGAAAACAGACATAGAAAGACTTGTAAATGTGGAATCTGATTATTTCACACAAATCACATTTTGGCATAAGGCATGAAACGAAAGTCACAAATATCATAATATATTATTGTAATATAATATTTTACTATTTTAAAACTCCCTGGAAGTTTGTGAGGGTATTTTGGAATGATAATGACATGCGTATTACTGATGGAGACCTACTGTGGAGATTGGGTCTTCCGTAAGGCAGTAGAGAAAACTAAAACAGAAAGAAGGTGGGAAATGGAGAAGACAGTTTATATAATGTCACAGATAACAAAACAGATGATCAAACCATGTAATAAAAAAATCAGCAAAATAAATCTATAAATTATTGACAAATTATTCTAAAGTTTCATTGTAATGTGTAGGATGTAAACACATCAAAAAAGTACCATCACTTGTGTAAAGGAAGTGTGAAATACAGTAGCATTACTAATCATTTCAATGTTGGTCTTTTCTCTTTGTGGCTGTCTAACAAAATTCAAATACAGGTATGCACTGAGAATGAAAACAACACAAAACAAAAACAATAGCAATTTATTAGTTAGAACACTCTAGAACTTTTAAAAAGTTTTTAAAAATTTAGAAAGTTTTTGTCATCCGGTCATCTACAGTATATAATCTTGGGCACATCCAATCATAGGGCCAAAGGGCTAGTGTGTCTGCAGGTTTTTAATCCAACCAAACAGGAGTCGCACCTGATTCCACCTCTTTAATGACCTTCAATTAACTCTCACTTGTGGCTCCTGTTTGGTTGGAACAAAAAATCCTACAGCCACACCACAGCCAGCTATTGTGGGTAAGCTTGAACACCCCTGCTCTGTCTGAATTAGTACGTATTTCTCTTGTATTCCCCTTACCATCTTGTCTCTTCTTATGGCGTTGCTCCCTCCTGTGGTTCATCACACATGCTGTCACTACTGAAAGAGTGATAGCCACAAATAGGAAGCACACACCCGCAATCACACCAGCTATAAGGGGCTGAGTAATAAAAGTCATCAAGCTGGGTAAAGCTGGGTATACCTCCATACCTGAGGACCACATTGTAACAAAAATGATAAAATGGAAATTAAAAAAAAAACTATTACTTGATCTTAGTTACTGACTACTAACCTGCTTTCTTTGTCACTGTTATTAATAACTAGTAGCTCTTTCCATCTTCTAAGATGTTTCGTCCATTTTTTGCCAAATCAGAATCAAAATTGTGCTTTCTTACCAAGTACATTAATGTATACATGGAATTTGACTTGTTGAACTCTCACTGTACTTATAGATATTACAGTAAGATAATAAGGACAGTGACACAAACAACACGAAATATAACTTGCGTTCAAGGCAACTGTCAATTTTGTCAAAACCTCTAACAGCACCTATTCATAAGTTTTGTAGAAGCATGTTTCTTAAACATAGGAGTTGCTGTTTGATCTGAATAATCTGAATAAATTAAAGGTACACTTAACTTTAGTTCTATCACAAGCTCTCATTAGCTTTTTTAAATCTCAGAAAAAAAACATAAAAATAAACAAGAGAGTGGTGAATTCAATTCATATATGGTGTATTTGCTAACCAATAAAGTAGTCATGCTAAAATTTGGCATTTACTATGATAAAACTTGATGTTTACAGTAAATATGTACTACATACTGGCTAGTTTTTAACACTTTTGTTTGAGAGTTTTGTTATTTTGTTATTACTTTGTCAGGTTTATTTTTCCAAATTCAAGGTAAGTCCAGTTTTATTAATGATGCCAGCGAACAATAATAATAGATAAAATCTGGACTGGATTCATGTTGAATTCTAAAAAGAAAAAACAAAACAAAATAACAAAACTCTCAAACAAAAGCACATTGTTCACCAAATAAATTGCTTCATTGATAACTGTGAAAAGTAAAATTTCCAGGCAATACTTAAATAAAAATCAGTGTTTCAATGGAAGTATTAGAAACACTGATGGTCTTGAACTAATATGGTTCCCACTTTAGAGTGAGACTAACCTTATAAAGGATTTATGGATGGTTTATAACTAGTTTATTAATTAGGTTGTGAACACTTTATAAATCATTAATAAACTTAACACATTAGATAAAAAGACCTGTTTTATCAGATTTATCAGCTTTATATTTACACACACACACACACACACACACACACACACACACAATGTATGGGTGTGTGTGTGTGTTGTGCCACAAGATTTTTATAACAGATGCTCTGTTTACAGAATGCGTAGAGACGGCATTGAAAAGCACACGATATTTTGCACCGTTTTCGCTGGCTGATCCAGTAACTATCAACGAATAATCAGCTCAATAGCACCCCATGGGATACATTTGCCACTTTTAACATCACCCACGACTGTTGTACTGAGGCTGGTTCTAGAGGACTTGAGACAGGGACTCGTTTTAAATGACTACCATGTAGTTACTGTGCAGAACCAGAAATGAGCTGACACTCAACAGCGTCCATTCATTGTACATGTACTGACTGATTCTGAGTCCTGGTCTCCCATGTTTTCAACACTACATTTTCAGAGGTTAGAAAGAATAAAAACACATTTTATGACTGTCTATCTTGTATCAACAACAGTTCTAGCTTTGCTGGTAACATTTTGTACAGGTTAAAGTTGGTCCCATATTAGAAACAGAATATCTGTGACTGATATTCTGACATAATATCCCATGGGGCGCTATTGAGGTGATTATTCAGTGATAGTTGCTGGATCAGCTAGTGAAAACAGTGCAAAATATCGTACGCTTTTCAATGCCATTTCTACGCATTCTGTAAACTGAGCATCTGGTACAAAAATCCCATGGCGCGACACACACACACACACACACACACACACACACTAGCTCCATTTCCAGAAAAGTTGGGATATATTCCAAAATGCAATAAAAACAAAAAATTGTGATTTGTTAATTCTCATGAACCTTTATTTAACTGACAAACATACAAAGAAATTATTTAATAGTTTTACTGACCAACTTAACTGTATTTTGTAAATATAAATGAAGTTAGAATTTGATGCCTGCAACACGCTCAAAAAAAAGTTGGCCGTTATTACTATTATATTACATCACCTCACCGTTTAATAACACTTTTTAATTGTATTATAACTGAAGATACTAATTGTTGCAGTTTTGCAATTGGAATTTTTGTCCATTCTTGCTTGATACAAGACTTCAGCTGCTCAACAGTC
>JANZLB010000002.1:24893940-24908547 GCA_026167865.1 Notarius quadriscutis | reverse complement strand
TTTTTTAATTCTATTTTAGATTTAAAAAAAAAATTACAAAAAAAAAAAAAAACAGCCCCCCCAAACACACGCCATCCAACCCACTTCACACTTTTCTTGCTTTTGTACACACAACTGGTAAAAGACACTTTCTTGTATTATGTCACTGCAGACGAGTTTACTGAAGCATCAAAGTTTACCAAAAAAAAAAAAACTCATTTTTTCATTCGCTGCGTTCTTTTGGCTCTCTGTATTTCATATGGATGTAGTCAAAAATATCCTTCTCACTGTCCACCAGTAAGGGCTCTCCAGGCACACCTACAACAGAACATGTGGGTGAAAACATTCATAAATTTGCTGTCACTTCAATATAATTGTTTGTTTATCCAATATCCATCACTTTCAAAATGCCTAGGCTGAGAAAAAAGTCAAACTGAAAAGGGGGGGAAGCATCAGGACAGTTCAGAGAAGCAAAAAACAAAACCTGTCTTCATTTGCAATCTCTCGTTCCATTTTTTTTTTTGAGTAAACAGCAAATGAGTTATTTCTTTCCTTATTTATATTTTCTTACCAGTGACTCCTAGGGGACGAAGAGTGTACTCATTAAGGGTGAAGCTTTTCTCAAGAGCATGGGTTCTCATATTCTTATTAAATATATCACTCCCAGTGAAGTAGAGCACACCACAATAATATTGATCCTTAGGAATAAGCCTGTAGATGTAAAACGTTATATGAGTGGACATCATTCATAAAAAGGGATAGATCTTTAAAGTGATATTTATCCTTGCAACATACCACTAAAAAGAAACAAAAGCAAGTACTATATTAAAAATAAATAAATAAATAAATAAATAACCCACCCAGGACATTCAAATGTATTTTCCTACTGCAGTTGCTCAAACAGCTAAGAATGATATAAATTAAAGTTACAGGTTGGAAAATGCTTATATTTTAACAGAAAAATGTACAAAGCCCATTTCCAGAAAAGTTGGGATATTTTTCAAAATGGGGGGGAAAATAAATAAATAAATAAATAAATAAATAGATAGTGAGGCTAGTTCATGTGAACCTTTAACTGATAAAAGTACAAAGAAAAAAAAATTACTAACCATAAGTTTTACTAACAAATTTGAAGATTAGCAAAACCCAAAAATAAATTCCTTTATACCGACAAATAATATCCATACAAAACATGTTCAAGTGTTCACATTTCTAAGTGTATACAGTGTATAGATTTTATTATAAAAGAAAAACAACGTCCCTGGGTGCTGCCATCTCACTCTCTCTGAGGTTCAAACATCAAGCTTTGAGTACAAATTACTTGAAAGAATCTGAGATTGTGATGTCACTTACACACTACACGATTTCCTGAGGCTAGTGGATCGAGTAGACATCACTTTTTTTTTTTTAAACTGTTGTGAACAATCCTGAAGATGCCCGAGTCTCAAGCACTTGGATGTAAAAATAATCCAATTCATGGCGGCAGAGAACACGCCCACACGTAAACGTACCCAGTGTTTGGGAGCCTTTTGTTGCCTATAAATGGTTCATTGCTGGCTACTCAGTTGCCATGGCAAATGCCACTGTTCAAAGTGAAGTCTTGAGATTCATGTGCCAATTTAAAAAAGAATAAATTAATAATGATAAAAAAAAATAATAATAATAAAAAAAATAAAAAAAAAAAAATCACATGGTTACAGAAAATGCCTGCTTAGATTTTTAAAATTAGAAGCCTTTGTCACATATACATTACAGCACAGTGAAATTCTCTCTCTGCCTTTAACTCATCTGAAACAGTGAAAACGTGTGCACGCGCCTGCACGCATGCACACACACCGAGAGAGACAGCGGTGGCTCTCTGGGATTTTTTTTTTTTTAGAATTAGAAGCCATTATTTGATGGCTCCGTGTTACGAAGGTTAACGGCATACTAGTGTGCTGGTTACGTCACAGGCGCATATCTGGTATCAGTGTAAATGGTTGCATGCATGTAAGCCTATTTTTAACAATATCATAACTTTAAAAAATTGATAAATTGCTGTCAAGTTTTATTTTTAATTTAAACATGTGGAGGGCACATCAGGGCACTTGCTGTGATCAGCATACTGCATTTATTTTTGGGTTTTGCTTGATTTTAATTGTAAAAAATACGGAACAAAGGCAAAATAAGTTGTTAGGATATTCAAGTAACACCATTTTGGTAGATTCCACAATAGCACATTAATTGATAACATGATTGGGTACAAAAGGAGCATGCACCAAAGGCTCAGTCTTTGCGAGCAAGGATGGGTCATGACTCACTCCTTTGTGCCAAAATTTGTGAGAGACTTATCAATTCAAAAAGAACATCTCTGAATACAAGATTTTAGGTCTTTCAAAATCTATTGTATGAAAAATTTCAGGGAATTTGGAGACATCTCCGTGCGCAAAGGACAAGGTCGGAAGCCACTGTTGAATGTGCTTGACCTTCGAGTCCTCAAGTGGCACTGCCTGAGAAATCGTCATGCTAATGAAACAAATATAGCCACATGGGTTCGGAAGTACTTCAGAAAACCATGGTCACTTAACAGTCTGCCACTGCATCCAGAAATGCAACCTCAGTGTATTTTACAAGGAGGAAGCCATTCATCAATTCTATGCAGAAACTCCAACAATTTCTCTGGGACCAAACTAATCTCAGATGGACCGAAAGACAGGGGAAATGTGTGTTGTGGTCAGATGAGTCCACATTTCAGCTTGTTTTTGGGAAAACCAAATGTTCTCAGTGCCAAAGGTGAACATGACCATCCATTTTATTTTCAGAGAAAGGTGGGGGCTCAAGTTGTTGACCTCCCCGCAGTGAGCCCTGAAAACTGATTCGTCAGGCAAATGACAACATCTAGAAACAGCAGTAAAGCAATCATCAGCAGCAGTAGCTCCGAAGATAACCAACTCACTGGTCACAGTACCTTGCAGACATCTTCAGAGAGAATGCAGCCCGGTGCCAACCCGGAACCCGTGCCCTCATCAGGGCAGACAATGTCAGACGGGATGGCATCACCATGTTGCAGTTGAATGTGGAAGGCCTCACTAGGGCTAAGATCACCTTAATTGAGCACTTCCTATAGGCACACAAAGCTACAGCAATCCTCCTTCAAGAAACACACACCACCAACAGCTCCCGTCTGAAGGTCCCAGGATTTACCTTGGCCGCACACACAGAGTGATACCCGTGGGATAGCCACCTTCGTCAAGAACTCTGCAAAATGGAAACTAACTGCAGCCTCCCCCCCAGACCACCACATGGAATGGGCAGCCACCGTAACTGAAGGTGTGTATCATTAACATCTACAAGCCCCCTACAGCTTGGCTCAAGGCAGATACCATCCCTGCCTTTGACCCTTCTTGTATTTACACTGGAGACTTCAATTGCCATAGTACTACCTGAGGATGCACTTCATCCAATCCAGATGGTCTTGCCCTTGAAGACTGGACCTCAGCTTCTGGTGTGCAACTCCTCTATGCCCCCAAATAACCAGACAGCTTCCACTCAGGTAGATGGAACTCGACCTCAAACCCAGACATGGCCTTTGCTAACCTGAATTGTCCCTCATCCCACAGGATCATCCAGGAACCGTTTCCCAGATCACAACACAGGTCATCATTGATATTTCCAGTCAGTTCGATAGAACAAATCTCTACTAAACCAGTGAAGAGGTGAAATTTCTGTAAAGCTAGATGGAACCAGTTCACCAACTTTGTTAATAAAGGCACTGACGGTCTACCTTCACTTACAACCTCTGACTTGGACCACACCTATTCAGCCCTCTGTAAACTCCTTACCAAGGCAGCTAAGAGCACCATCCCACATGGGTATCATCATCACTATATCCCTACATGGGGCGAGGAGTGAGTGTCACACTATGATGACTTCCTGCATGCTGAATCAGGTGAAGAGGCAGCTGCTACAGCATCACTCCTCACAGACTATCTGGACAGAAAGTGCAAAGGGAGATGGGAAGAGACTGTCCAAAAATAAATAAAAAATAAATTGACTTCACCCACTCCAGCAGGCAGGCCTGGAAGACCTTTAACCACCTTACTGGCAGAAACCCCAAACCATCTAAATGCCCGGTAACAGCTAACTCAATTGCTGAGCAGCTCCTTGCGAATGGTTGCTTCACGAATGCAAACAAGGACCATACCCACACCACCAAACAAGAAACAACCAAGTTATGGCAAGCCCAAGGAGTTGATGGTCACCTGTCGACACCCTTCACAGCCAAAGAGCTTTCCGCTGCCATCAATCAACTTAAGACTGGAAAGGCATAAGGACCTGACAACATTCCACCAGAGTTCCTACTACATTGTAGCCCAAAGTGCCTGGACTGGTTTCAAGTTTTTTTTTTTTACTCCACTTGCCTCGTCCGACAGCCCATACCCAAAATCTGGCGTAAGGCAGCCATCATCGCACTACCAAAACCAAACAAACCTACCGACAACCAAAAAAAAATTACCGTCCTATTTCAAGCCTCTGTGTCCCTTTCAAACTCCTTGAATGACTCCTTCTAGCCCGGCTGGAACCAATCATTGGCCCCCAATTCCCTGAAGAACAAGCAGCTTCCCGACATGGATGCAACATGTTACACCAGGTTGTGAAGCTTACCAACAATATAGAAGCAGGATTCGAAAAACACCAGAAAGTGGGAGTCATCTTAGTTGATCTGACTGCAGCTTATGACACCGTGTGGCACCAGGGTCTGATCCTGAAACTCCTCCAGACTATCCCAGATCGCAACCTCATACAGTTCATCTCAAACATCCTTGCCAACCACAGCTTCATTTTAAAAGACAAATGACGGACAGTCCAGTCATCAACAACGGCTCAGAAACGGAGTTCCTCAAGGCTCAGAACTGGCCCCCATGCTATTTAACATCAGCAACCTACCCCATACATCAAGGCAATATGGATACACAGAAGACCTCACACTCCTGTTTTCAGACAGTAGTCGGTCAAATGTGGAAGCTGCACTCACGAAGGATATGGCACTCATAGCAATCCATCTTGAATCATGGAGACTGAAGCTGAGCACAGCAAAAACCACCACCACAGTCTTCCACCTCAACACCAAGAAAGCCCGCTGTCAGCTCGCAGTGAACCTCAATGAGACACCCCTACCCTACAATGTCACTCCAACATACCTTGGTGTCAAATTAGATAGGCAATTGCCATTCAAGCAACACCTCGAATCACTATGGGCTAAAGTGTCATCTAGGATCAACCTCCTTCACCACCTGGCAGGGTAATCATGGGGAGCCAATTCATCAACACTCCGCACAGGTGCCCTTGCCAGAGTCTACAGCTCTGTGGAATATGCAGCCCCAGCTTGGTGTCACAGTGCACATGCAAGAAAGCTGGATATAACATAAAATGAGACCCTGAGAATCATCACAGGCTGCCTGCGTCCAACTCCATCCGAGCTCCTACCAGTGCTCCTGCATCTCTTTGCAGAGAACATCTTACACACAGACTGGTCAACAAGACTTCGAGAGATACCGATCACCCTCTTCACAACCTCGTCCAGAACTCTCAACTGGACTGCCAAACGCTTGTCCCCCGCCATGCAGCAACCCTACGTGGCACTAACTTCAACACCATAGACAAAATGGAGAACCTCCTGGCAGGAGACTACCCCACCCACCCAATTCACACTCTCCCCAAACACAACGTTACCACCAGGAGCTGACCTACCCCAAAGATCATGGGTCACCCTGAACCGCCTACAAACCAGAGTCGGTCGGTTCCATGACAACACTGCTGGGGGCTGTGCCCATCAGCAGCCTGTGTCTGTGGACACGCCAACCAGACTGCCCACTATATAATTCATGAGTGCCCTACCCTCGGTCCACCTGAACACACAACCCTTAATCTCACCAATTCCAACATCGATACGGTGAGCTGGCTGCAACACCAGAGTCTAACTGCTTAGCCTCATATGAAGGAAGAGGAGAAAGGTGCAAAAGCCAGTGTGTGTGAAAAGGTACCACTGATGCAGAGACATACGTATATTTGGATTTTTAGAGAGACCTATTCATCAAGGCAGTGTTTCTTCTTGGGCAGTCCATGCTGATTTCAGCAGGACAATGCCAGGCCTCACTCTGCACAGGCTACAGCAGTGTGGTTTCATAGACACAGAGTGGGTGGGCTTGACTGGCCTGCTGCCCATCCAGAGCTGTCTCCCATTGAGAATGGATGGTGAATCATGAAGAGGAGAATCAGACAGCGGCGACCACAGACTGCTGAGGAGCTGAAGTCTTCCATCAAGCAAGAATGGACCAATATTCCAATTGCAGAACTAACTGTTGGTATCCTCAGATCCCATACGATCAAAGTGTTATTAGAAGGAAAGGTTATGTAATAATGTCTCCGTCCCAATTTCTTAGAGTGTGTTGCAGGCATCAAATTCCAACTTTGCTTATAGGTCACAAAATACATTTAAGTTGGTCAGTAAAACTATCAGAAATCTTTTCTTTGTATTTTTATGAGTTAAATAAAGGTTCACATGAATTAACAATCACAGATTTTTGTTTTTATAGCATTTTGGGAAAATACCCCAACTTTTCTGGAAATGGGGTTAGTAAAATATACCGGCCAGAAAAATGCCATTACAAGCTTCTTGCAGATGATCGTTTTATTATGTTGAATGTGTGCCACTGCATACATTTATCTCATGACTGCACAATACACACTAAATATACTGCCAGGCCAAAATAAGCAAATACTTTAGAGCCTTTGTTTGGATAACTACTGCAGTGATTAATATGTTTCAACTGGCAACAGTTCTTTTAACCCTAACTGATACAGTGAGTAGTTTCTCATTTCTTAAACCACTATGTTGAAAGATGTATCCCTCGGTCATGGAAAAGATGTTACTGTTTCAGAAGGGTCAAATTAGTGGCCTGTATCAAGCAAAGAAAACTAGAGAGAGATCGATGAAATTGGGTTAAGAACTGTCCAATGCATTATTAAAATCTGGAAACATAGGTGATGAACCATTGACTTCATGGAAGAAATGTGGTTGAGAAAAGAAAAGAAAAAAAAAAAAATCTTGACTGACCATGATTAGAGATTACAAACTTTGTGAAATCAACTTTTTTTAATTAAAAAAAAAAAAAGTGTAAAATCACATCCATGTTTAATAATGAAATTAAGAGCATTTCCACACGCACCACGTGATGACATAACAGGATTGGGATTAAACAGATGTGTTGCTATAAGAAAATCACTTTTTATTGAGGCTAATAGGAAGAAAGGGCTTCAATTTGCTAGGTAGCATAAAGATTGAACTCCGGCGCAATGGGAAAAGGTTATGTGGTTTGATGAGCCCAAATTTACCCTATTCCAGAAGGATGTGCATATCAGGGTAAGAAGGGAAGCACATGAAGTGATGCACACATGTATAGGGGCCACTGCACAAGCCTTTGGAGGCAGTGTTCTGATCTGGGGTTGCTTCAGTTGATCAGGTCTAGACTCAGCAACATTATGTGGCAATAAAACATAAGCAACTGATTACATGAATGACCAGGTTATCCCATCAATGGGGTTATTCCTTCCCTGATGGCACGGACATATTTCAGGATGACAATGCCAGGATTCATTGGCCTCAAATTGTGAAAGAGTGGTTTAGGGAACATGAGGAACCATTTTCACACATGAATTGGCCACCACAGAGTCCTGACTAACCCCATTGAAAGTCTTTAGAATGTGCTGGAAAAGACTTTAGGATGTACTGAGTGGCTTGACTCTCCTGTCATCAATACAAGATCCTAGCCAAAAAAAAAAAAGAGAACGCAACTCTGGATGGAAATAAATGTTGTAATGTTGCACAAGGTTGCTGTACATCATAAACAAAACTAAAAGGCAGTCCTATTAGTGTGCGCAATTTTTTGGGGGGGCAGGCAGTGTAGTATACCTAAATAGCAAGCAAACCCACCAATGTTATAGTGACACCTTTGTTAATATGATAGTATACAGTATTACAGAAGTGACATAGATAAAATAAAAAAAAAAAAAATAAAAGTACCAAGTGAAAGTGCAAAGCCTCTCAAAAGCAGCTCTCTTTTTTGACCATTATTTACATTTTTCCAAGTTGTATTTTTTTTTTAAGCCAGAGAGCTTCCTATTCCTGAGATTTCCACCAATAGAACATATTAGGTCTATGTTGACTTTTTGGTGCTTCGACCCTTAAATAAATAAATAAATAAATAAATAAAGATTTTGATTTCCACCACCAAAAATATGGCTTAACTAAATCAAATTTGATGTTTAACTCATTATGTTTTGATAAACAGGAAAAATTCTTGGTGGAGGACACAGCCTTTTCAGTTAAAAGACGACTGATACACAAAATGACCCCTTTGTGATTATTACGCACCTGATATCAATACGGCGATGATCATATTCCTTCTCATCCTCAACTCCTCTTTGCAGCTGGCATACACCCTGATGTAAGAAAAGCACAGAGCTCTATTATAATGAAAGAGTGACAAACATGAATGAGAACGTGAACGGCACTCACCATAAACTTTGTATCTCCTTTGGACAAAGTATCAGTGACAAAGCCAATAGACTCAAAGTGCTCCACCACCGCATGGAGTAGCCTGGGCTAGAAGAGAGGAGAATATGGTGGAAAAAAGATGCAAAAACAAAGCACATCACCCATCACCTCCTTGAATTTTTCCACATATAGTGTTACAAGCCGTAACTATATATAAGTAACAGTTATTCCACAAAACTTAATCGTGCTTGAGCTGGTAGCCGACGAGACGCATAGCACTGAGTGGGCTATAAGCCATGTACAACAAGACTGAGTGGAATAATTGTTTTATTCTATCCACATTCATTGGATATTGAGAAAACAGAGCATTTTTATTTTTTATAATATATAAAATATTATAAAATAATATATGATTAAAAAATAAAAATATATATCTATTCAATGTCCACTTTAAGAGTAATACATGTACACCTGCTCCTATATGCAGTTACCCAATAACTGGATAATAATGGGATATATTATTAGTTTTGCAAGACACTGTATGCGTGTTTCTTTGTGCTTTCAGTGGTTGCCATAACCAGAGCAAGAAAGTGCGATATAGCTGGTGGCGCATGCAAACAAAGACACAGATTTGTGCGCATACACATGCCAGGGAGCATGAATTTACATCTTTTTAAATTGAGTTGTTTTCAAAAGTGCACTGATAAAGTGTGATGTAAATAAACATGAGCCCAGAACTCTACTAAAATTCCACCTCCCAAGTCTTCCTCTGCACTCTTACACACTAGGTTTTACAGTGCATTTTTGAGTGATAACTCATTGCAGCGTACTTCAATGTAGAGTTCCTATTCAAACTATATAAAAGGTTGCCAGCTCTGCAGAATGATTACATGCTATCTGTGTTTAACACCTGGTCAAAAATAATCACTTCTAAAATGTCACAGAATTTTAGCAAAAAGGAACTCCGAATAAAGCACAATGACTCATGCTGAAACCCTAGTGGAAGCCATATCTGTAAAGACTAAAATGCTGCCAAAACACAAATTTAAAAACTGTTGTCCATCCATAAACGTTAATCTGTACATAACGCACTCTCGATCTACAGATGAATACATACTCATCTTTTTCATATCATTTCACCACTACATATTAACCTTGTTTTCAAAAGTTGGGGGGGGAATTTTTTTTTTACACTAACGCATCAAGTACTTACTTGTTTTTGGGATTGGGAGGTAAAGTCTGGGTGGGTCAGCAGTATATCTATATCACCACTCGACTCGGCTCCTGGAGATGCCATAGAGATTATATTCCATGTGTTTATTAGATACAGTATGTGCAGAAGATATAATCTTTATATTGCTGAAAGGCTATGAATCTAGCAATTATACAGTATAGTAAGGGCTACAGAATGATTTCTAACTACAGATTAGTTAACCTCGTCTGTAGCTGCCACAGATGGTGCCTATGTACTCAGGGTCAAACTGCTCCAACTCTTGTAATATTAAAGCCTGGAAAAAACATCCATAATATAAATATGATAATTTATTTAAACGTCAAAATGCTAAAATAATGAGACATTATTAATATAAACTACCTCCATTTTCTCCATTTCTGAGCGGGGAATTCTCTTCTCAAATTCTTCAAAATATCTTTATAAAAAGTACATACATAAAATACAAAAATCAATGATTCACTTACCTTGCACTAATATATAAACAAAAATGATCAATCTGTATTACTGATTTAAGTTCATAAATTATACACTTACTTTAGGCCAATCTGCTGATGATGGTTCAGCTTATGTTCAATCTTCTTCAGATCTGAAAAGCAGTCCAATGAAAAAGCAAGTGGCCATGGAAGTAAACAATTAAATAAATAAATAAATGTGTAGAGAAGATATACCATCTAGGGTCTTGACACCATCATCATAGAACTTCCTAGCAGCAGCTGGGCTAAAACAAAAATCAAGGAATAAGTAGACCTGGTAGATTATACAAAAATCTACTACTACTACTACGTAAATCAAAATGAACCTACCCTATTCCAGTCACTCTAGTTAAAAAGTTGATAGAGGAGCTGGTATCATCATTGCGAATCTACAGGTAATAAAATAAGACACCAATAAGACAACACTTGCAGTTTGATTTTTCTCCCTACTGCTCTGCTCATTTGTGGCAAATGTATGCCAGCTATAAAGATGTGTGTGGATATTTCAAGCATGATAATAACAAGTAGTCCTGACAGGTGCATAAGTATTACTTCAACATTCAGACTCATGCACAAGGCCATTAACACTCAACTGCTTAGTCCTATTTGGACAAACTGTCTGCCAAATAAATACAGATGAACTTCAGACCTTTTCCAGTTTGCGGAGTTTTCCTGTGGTTAAATACTCATCGATTTTCTCAGCAATCTTTGCACCAACTCCATCCTAAAGGAGATTTCGCACAGGAGTTTTTTTTTTTACTACAAATCATCCTTTCTATATCAACAGGTGATAATGTGCTTATTCTTAATTTCATCAAAACAGAGCATATTAAATGATAAATAATAAGGAAACACTGCTTACCAGTTTCTTGGCTTCAGTGCCACTTTTGAGTTTGTGGGGGTACTTGGCGATCACAGAAGCAGCTTTTCTAAAAAGAACACAACGTGGGTCATATCTGAAGTTCACACAAGTAGACTTGTAACCTGTTACCAGTAACCTAAACTGATATACAAATAGTTTAGCCAAAACTGACACTGAAAATGCACCAAATAATGATTGTTGATTTACCTGTACGCACTGTACTTATGGATGGCCCTGTTTACATTTTTTTCATACTTGGCCAATTCTAGGGGAGAAAAAAAAAAAAAAAAGGGGGGGGGGGGGAGACAGTGGCAGGTCAGAAAAAAATTAGAACACAGTCTGTATAGATTGGTTTCTCATTTTGAAATAAAAATGGGAAAACAAGGAAACACTTTTTCTTGAAACCAAATATAAAATTACCACTGCAGTACATTTCAAAATCAACAGAATAGACAGCTATTCTAAAGACTATTCTCTCGTTAAAGCATTCTCTTTGGTACCATTTTTTTGCTTCATAAAATATAGAATAAAAATATGGTATCAAAACATTCATAAATGAAAAATTCACAGTGTTTATTCAAAAGTACTTTTTTTTTTCAGCTGCCATATGGCTGTCTTTTACAGGTAACCCTCTTGCTATTATAAAAAGCATGCAGTGATCCATATTAGCAAGCAACATTTTTCTGTGTTTTTGTCAATGTCCACTATAACTTCAGATCCCTGTTCTTGGCTGACAGCAGTGGAACCTGATGTGGTCTTCTGTTGTGTAGCCCATCTGCCATTTTTTGCGACAATGTAAACATCAAGATTAATGGGTGGCACGATGGTGTATTGGTTAGCACTGTCGCCTTACAGCAAGAAGGTTCTGGGTTCGAGCCCAGTGGCTTTGCGTGGAGTTTGCATGTTCTCCCCGTGTCTACGTGGGTTTCCTCCAGGTGCTCCGGTTTCCCCCACAGTCCAAAAGACATCCAGTTAGGTTAACATGGGGCAGCCATGGCCTGAAGGTTGGGCTGAAGTGCCCTTGAGCAAGGCACCTAAAGCCCAGCACACAGTCAATTTTCCGTCGCTTGGTTGTGCAACTTTTTGAGGCAACAGAAAAATCGCTTTGTGTGTGGATATTTGCGATGGCAATTTTACATTGCTTGTGACAGATCACAGGTATCAGACATGCTTGATATTCTGTGACCAAGAGAAAAAAAAAAAAAAAAAAGTCACTGACTTGTTGCAGAGATATCGCCACGTGTGCGTCTTTGCAATAACGACACGATCACCTCCAAAGGCTAAGCCAATCCCCGCCCACAAAATAGTCACGTGACTTCCATGTGACTTGCATCCCCCTCCCCAAATCGCCCGCAGCACGGTAGATCAGAGACAGAAAACACTACCTCAGGTGAAAGGCTACCTGAAAGGCTTATGCACGTTCACTGCTTCAGATGGGCTAAATGCAGAGGAAGAATTTCACTGTGTGCTTGATTGTACATGTGATAAAGGGTTCTTCTTCTTCTACTGAAGTCTGAATTATTCTCATGTGTATGAATGCAAGACAAATGGGATATAGGTGTATACTGCCACTTCCTAAACAAAAATGATTGGCCTGTTTCAGGTCAAGTTAAAATAAGTTGTTAAACATTTAAATTTACCCATTTTAGGCCCATACTGTTTTTTTTTCCCACTAAAAATCGCCTTTTATAGGTTTGCACATGTTAGCTCATCAAGTGTACAAATATATTAATAACCTCAAATGAACAAAACCTGATTTGTGTTGTAAATATAAATCAACCTTTTCCATACTCATACTGAAAACTTTCACAAAATCATAAATTTTTGTTTTGAATGCCTTAAGTGCTCTAGTCATTGGTGGATATTATCCCATCAATTGTACCTGTATTTAAATGACCGGCAATTTACCAACCTGATTTGTAAAAGTCCAAATAAGTAGTTACACACTTAAATTTACCTGTTTCTTATCCATACTGATTTATAAAAACTTTCACAAATCACCTTTTATGAGTTTTAACTCTCCAAAGGACAGTAAGTATTCTTACATATCCCATCAGTTGTACATATTTTTCACTGAGCTAAAAATGAACAAACCTGATTTTGGAATCCAAATCATTTTTAAACACAAGTCAAACATTTATAAAGCCTAATATTACACTCTGCCTGCCGTCATGCCAACCCCTGTGAACCTGAATTCAACTTCAATGTGAAATGAACCACCCGGGTTGCTAACAGCCAGGGCAGGACAAATGAATTTCATGCAAATGGTGGTGCACATTGCTTTCAGTGCTTTGTTCTGGCAGGCACTTACAAAACACTCCTCTCCCTCCCTCACCCACACACCTTCCAACTGCAAACTTCATTGCAGTTTATTTTGAGCATGTTATATCTCCCCCACACATACAATCCACATTCACTGGATATGAGCGATCACACGCTCCAATTGGCTACTCTACTACTAGGTTATCAGCTCATATACCATGAGTAGAGATAAACAAAATGGCAGAGCGTGTTGCTGAACCAAAAAACAACCCCCCCCAAAAAAAGCAACAAAATATAGAATAAACATATCTGATGGCAAGAACATCCCTTTTATTTTTCAAGAATTATTATTATAGCATTTTTCACAAATTGCTAGTCATCATTTTGCCAGTTTGCTTACCATTCTAAGCAGAAATTATTTTGCTGAACGCTTTGGATAAAGTTTTTATTTATTGAATTTGCAAAAAATAAAAAAGTGCCATTTCTCACAATCCAGTGACTGAGTGGAAAAAATTATTACCTGCACAATCTCGTTGTACATGGCTGACCAGCAACTCCAGGGTTCCCCCTGGCTTCTAAAAAGTATGCTCCAATTTTTTGCTTGAAACATCAAGTCAAAGAAGTATTCTTCATTTTTTCTTAATAACCAACTTGTTAAAGTGGACTTAATACAGGTTTATATCAACCAAACTGTCACAACTCAAATATTTGTACAGGCCTCTTCACTACATATAAAATTTGGGCTCCATTCCAGCCTCTAATAAGAAAGACTTGATCAGGGTTTCCCATACATAAACCATTGTGTGGCGCAGCACCACACAATGGATTCCTATTGCCACACAATCAGACTCGCGATTTTGGGGGGGAAAAAAAAAAAAATTTGCGTTGCATATCATTCCGTTCATTCATAGTGCTCTTTCTTCTCGTTCACGCGCGCGCACACAGACAGACAGACAGACAGACAGAGAGAGATGGAGAGACGTGTACACAGGCCTGCCGTTGCGCATATACCCAGACTGCAAGTAGGCCTGTTAGGCTAATTAAAAAAATAACGCAGCCTTCCCAATTCGCCTTCTGACCCCTTATTTTAAAAGGTAGCCTACGTCGTGCTCGTGATGAGCTTTATCATAGCCTTCTTGGCTTACATGAAACGGACATCCCTGAGTCAGGCTATAAACCAATTTTGATGCATACAGTAGCAGCTTGACGCGAGGAACCGGCCTTATTGCATTATCCCGTTTATCCCGCTTCAGCATTCATG
>JANZLB010000002.1:24811192-24825223 GCA_026167865.1 Notarius quadriscutis | reverse complement strand
AGAAACTCTAACAGACCTTTACTTTTTAACAGGACTGTTTTGGGATTTTGCTGAGTTTACCTTCAACTGTCTGATTTGTTTCAAAGTAATGAACTGTGCAGCCAGGAAAATCACCGCATTTTCTAAATGCACTCCTGAAAATTACTCATTAACTAGGGGAATTAAATATGACATTTTTGACGTGAATCATTAATGTACATGAAAGAAAAAGGCTTAAGTTATAACTTGTTTTCATGAAAATAAGTACTAAAATGCACTAGAATGCAGGGTTTTGCGTGTTAATTTTTTTCGGGGGACGTTGCGTCTTAGTTTGACTTTCAAAAGTTCAGGATTTTTTTCTTTGCTCCACTTTCATCTCTAACAGAATAAACATGGCTCTGTAGACAAATTGTAGGGGTCCAGGAGTGGGTCAGTGATTTTCTTTTAGATGGGGAAGCACAAAGCACTCAAAGGATGTCATAATGACAGAAGTCAGGGCGATGAATTTATAGTAATTTAGACCTGTTTTGTTTTGGGTTTTTTTGGGGGGGGTTAATGGTGGAAGCCTTAAAGCAGGTTGGCACATGGCATGTCTCCAGTGTTCACAGACAGCTGATCATAGTGCTTTGGGATGAATGGAGAGACAGTCAGGACCTGCTGCTTTGCAGGGGTTCACCTTCTTAAACAGCATGTTAACGTCTGTCTTCAGGATGGAGAGTTGTGGCTGTGGTGGTAGGGGAGTGGGCCTCAAGGTGTGAAGTTGTAAAGAGGCCCTGGCAGCAGTTGAGGTGGGGGGCTGTGGGCAAGAGCTGGTGCGTGAAGTTGTAGGGGATGATATCGGGACAGACCCACCGTCTGTCAAAACGACAGAACTCATTCAATTGGTCGGCTAGGGGCAAGTTGTTGAGTAGGGGTTGTAGATTTGCAATTTGTGATCTGTCTGAGCCCTTTCCAGACAGATGGAGTTGTTGGCTGAGAACTGGTGTTGGAGTTTCTCAGTGTACAGTTGTTTAGCTTCTCACTGCCTTGCTAAACCTGTTCCTTGACCCTTTAAACCTGACTCTGTCCCCACTTCTGAACGCGTCTTCCTTTTGCAACCTTGGCTGTCTGAACTTATCTGTGAACCAAGATTTGTCATTATTGTAACTTGCCCTGATGCAGCAGTCCTCACAGAAGTTGATGTATTATGTCACAGCCTCTTTATACTCATCCAGAATATTGATGACTGTCTTGAAAACATCCCAGTTTGTACAGTCCAAGCACACCTGAAGATTCTCCACAGATTTCCTCAGCTTTAATTTCTGTCTGTTTGCAGGAATTAAGTGAACCATGATATGGTCAGAGTGGTCCAATGCAGCGCGGGGGACGGCATGATGGGCATTGTTGACTGTAGTATAACCGTGATCCAAAATATTATCCTCCCTGGTCAGGCATTTATTAAACTGTTTGGGTAGTTCATGGCTGAGGTTGCCTTTTGTTAGTCGCCGAGGATAATAACTCAGGAGTCTGGGTTAGTCTGCTCCACGCCCAGTATCTGGTTGGTCAGCATGTGCATCCTGCACGTTGGCCTGCAGTGGAATGTAAAAACTGACCAGGATAAATGACGTGAACTCATGGGGGAAGTAGAAGGGTTTATAATTCATGAAAATAGATTCCAGGTCGGGAGAACAGTGTTGCATGATCACTGACCCATCACTGCACCAGTCGCCGTTTACATAAAAATGAATTCCACCACCCTTTCATTTGCTGGAGAGATCTGTTCTGAAAAGTTGGAAACCAGTCAGCTGCAACGCAGCATTCGGTATGAATCCATTTCTCCATGAAGCATAAAATGGAAAATGAAGAAAAGTCTCTTCCTCCCCACCAGCAGCTGGAGTTTGTTCAGGTTACTGCACAGTGACTGCACACGAGAGAAATATCAGATAGTGAAGTGCGAAGTCTGTGCCAGTGGAGAATCTCCTCTGGCGTCTCACTGAATGTGCAAAGCTGAGGGCACCTTTGACCAGAATATCCAATAATTCCATGGATAATGCCAGAAAATTTGGGAAGAAATCTGCTGAAGTTGTTACCCTGATGTTCATGACCTCTTCTCTGGTGAAAGGGTTCAGAGTACCGCAGCAGTCTTTTTATAAACAAAAGACAAAACAATGCGCACCAACACCGAGGCAGCCAGCCGTAGTGCCGTTTTGGTGAATATTTTTCTACTGTTTTGAGCATCCAGTTTCACCTACTTGCACCATGTTTGTTAGGCATTATGGGTCTTCAGGTCCATCACATCCAATAACTCCACCCAACAGGAAGTTGGCCATTTCTGCTTTTGTCTTGAACACGTCTCACTCTTTTGTCTTGAACACTGTGAACTTATTTGATGCATACCAAATTTGGTTGGCATGAGTGCAAGATGTACATAATGCTAAATTGTAAAGGAAGTGTCCATCTTAAAAGGTGTTGCCATGCTGAGGCGATAAATAAACGTGTAATAACCAGGGCTGGACTGAGACCAAAAATTGGTCCTGGGTTTTGGTCCAGACAGGCCCGCTACAACCAGCCCACCATCTATTTGCAGGCTTTAAATATGTGTACCTTCTGTACCATTCCTCAAAATCGTGACACAGCTGTGTAGTAAATGGAGAAGTGTAGGATTAATAGAATTAAAATGTAATTGTCCCAGGAGTGAAATTTTCTGTCAAAGTAAAGATACAATAATAGTCTGACTTCCACGTATGGTGATGTTACATGCATACCGCGACTACTTCTCTCATGCTACAGAGACTCATAATCTCTTGAGGTCATAATGGATGGTCTGTCCTGTCTCGAAACTAGCTGGATAGCATGCTAATGTCAGTAGATATCTCTTCAGTGGCATAGATATGGATGTCTTTGACACATCAAAACTGTTTCTTCATTCTGTTAATTTTTTGAATGTTTTTTAAACTAAAATTCTTACGTGTAGCACTTTTCTTACATGTGTGACCACTGGGCGGCATGGTAGTGTAGTGGTAAGCACTTTTGCCTCACAGCAAGAAGGTTCTGGATTTGAGCCCAGCAGCTGACGGGGGCCTTTCTGTGTGGAGTTTGCATGTTTTCCCAGCGTCTGCATGGGTTTCCTCCAGGTGCTCTGGTTTCTCCACAGTTCAGACGTGCGGTTAAGTTAACGTGGGATGGCCATGGCCTGAGGTTGGGCTGAAGTGCCCTTGAGCAAGGCACCTAACTCCCAACTGCTCCCTGAGTGCTGTAGCATAGCTGCCCACTGCTGTGTGTATGTTCACTGTTTCAGATGGGTTAAATGCAGAGGTTAAATTTCACTGTGTGCTTAAGTCTGTGCTTGAGTGTATGTATGACAGACGGCTTCTTTAAGCTATTGCACTGCACAAACCGGACATGTGAGCCATGTTGCATGATGTATGTACAGTGGAAATAAGCCAAAGTACACATGTATGGTCCGTGAAGGGGCATAATGTCCACATGCTAGCAGTGGTTTTTGAAACCGACACTGGTGCTTGGGGACCATCAATCACTGCTTTTTAAGTATTTTTAGAATTTGACTTTGAATAAAGGCCAGAAAATGCTGCTATAATCCTTGCATGTTCATTAATCACACATGCTAACACTTCTCACACAATGGTTCTGCACAGTTAGTGTTCATGTAGTTGTCGAAATATCTCCAACATTGTAACCAGAAATCTGCCATTTTAAAGTGGGCGTGTGTGGCTGAGAATTTGATTTTGAAGTCGATTGAAGTTCAGATGCTGTAATGTTGAGGTTGATGTTTGTTAGATTTCTGAATATCTGCTGTTTTAGATTGGGCTTGAATTTGAAAATGCAGTTCCATAGAAACACCACTTTGGTCAGGGGTATCCAAATCGTACACCTGCAGATCATCAGTAGAAGCTTTAGTTACTAATGACTAGATCAAGTGAATGCCCCTTAGGGGGGTGCGCACGCATAGGGACAGCACCATGCTGCTTTAGATTAAGGCATTCCAGTTACTGTAGAAGCTGCTTTATGGATGGATTGTCAAAATAAATATTAAAATCCCCAAGCACAACAGTGTTTTGAAGATGTGCAGAGTGTAGTGAGAAGTTTTTGTATCTTGGATTTTTTTGGTGTGTGGTAAATACAGTCAAGCCGGAAAGTCTGCACACCCCTTTCACCTTCTCGTTTAATGTTCGACTTATTCTACAATAGATTTTCTTTTCTTTTTTTTTGTCACAAAATTCTACACAAAATAGCCCATAATGACAAAGTGAAATCAGGTTTTTAGAAAACATGCAATTTTATTTTACTGACAAAAATAGGTTATTTAGGGGTTACATATTTGTACACATCCTTAGCCTAATATTTGGTTGATGCACCTTTGGCAGCAATTACAGCTTCAAGGTGTCTTGGGAAAGAACCTATGAGCTTGGCATACTTGTTTCTAGACATTTTTGCTCATTCCTCTTGGCATATCCTTGCAAGCTCCATCAGGTTGGATGGGGAGCATCGGTACACAGGCATTTTCAGCTCCTTCCACAGATGTTCAATTGGATTCAGGTCTGGGCTCTGGCTGGGCCACTCAAGGACATTCGCAGACTTTCTCCGAAGCTACTCCTTTGTTCTCTTAGCTGTATGCTTCAGGTCATTGTCATGTTGGAAGGTAAACCTTCACCCCAGTCTGAGGTCCAGAGTGCTCTGGAGCAGGTTTTCTTCAAGGATCTTGGTGTACTTAGCTGCATTCATCTTTCCCTCTATCAGGACTAGTCACCCCGTTCCCGCTACTGAAAAACATCCCCACATCATGATGCTGCCACCACCATGCTTCACTGTAGGGATGGCATTAGCCAGGTGATGAGCGGTGCCTGGTTTCCTCCAGACGTGACGCTTGGTATTCAGGCCAAAAAGTTCAATTTTGGTTTCATCAGACCAGAGAATCTTGTTTCTCATGGTTTGAGAGTCCTCTAGGTGCCTTTTGGCAAACTCCAAGCGGGCTGTCATGTGCCTTTTACTAAGGAGTGGCTTCCGTCTGGCCACTCTACCATAAAGGCCTGATTTGTGGAGTGCTGCCTGGATGGTTGATCTTCTGAAAGGTTCTCCCATCTCCACAAGGATATGCTGGAGCTCTGTCAGAGTGACCCTCGGGTTCCTGCTCACCTCCCTGGCCAAGGCCCGTCTTCCCCGATCGCTCAGTTTGGCCGGGCAGCCAGGTCTAGGAAGATTCTTGGTGGTTCCAAACTTCTTCCATTTATGAATGATGGTGGCCATTGTGCTCTTTGGGACCTGTAAAGCTGCAACAATTTTTCTGTACCCTTCTCCAGATCTATGCCTTGACACAATCCAGTTTCTGAGGTCTGCAGATAATTCCTTTGACCCCATGGCTTGGAGTTTGCTCTGACATGCACAGTCAACTGTGGGACCTTATATAGGCAGGTGTTGGCAATCCCCATCATATCCAATCAATTGAATTTACCACAGCTGGACTCCAATTAAGTTGTAGAAACATCTCAAGCAGTATCAGTGGAAACAAAATGAACCTCAGCTCACTTTTGGTATCATATCAAAGGGAGTGCACACTTGTGTACATATTTTACATTTTGATTTTTAATAAATTAGCACCAATGTCTAAAAACCCACTTTCACTTTATCATTATGGACTATTTTGTGTAGAATTTTGTGACAAAAAAAAGAATTCAAATCTATTGTACAATAAGTCTGTAACATAAAACTTGGAGAAGGTGAAAGGGGTGTGCAGACTTTCCGGCTTGACCATAGCTGTAGGGAACTCGTTCCATGTAGTTCACTAATCATATGGCCGGACACCTAGGTCAGGATAAGACATTATCCCAAATAATGGCCCGGTCTATTAGCCAGGGATTCATAGGGATGTCCATCAGTGGTGTGTAGCATGCCACAAAATGCCAGCTGGTGAATCCAGCGGCCACTCCAAAAAACACCTTTGCGTCTTCTTTCCCTGATCGAGACCCCCTTTGAAAGAATTGGTATGGATCTTGTGGGGCCAGTAGATCGGTCTGCATGAAGGTATCACTTTATTTTAGTCCTAGAGGACTACGCAACACGATACCCGAAAGCAGTCCTGCCATGTGACATTTACATACGCAAATGTGGTAGAGGCACTGTTTAAAGTTATCTCCCAAGTCGGGATCCCCAAAGAAATCCTGACTGACCAGGGCACTACATTCGTGTCGCAAACTGAGTTACTGGGGATGAAATTCATCCACACCAGTGCTCATCACCCACAGACAGATGGCTTGGCAGAACGGTTTAACCAAACTCTTAAAAACTTGATTTGTAAATCTGTCAGCAAAGACACACGTAATTGGGATAAATGGCTAGAGCCCCTGTTTGCAGTACGAGAGGTTCTGCAAGCTTCCACAGGGTTCTCCCCATTCACATTTTTATATGGGCGTAAGCCTCACGGCATTTTGGACATGCTGCAGGAAAATTGAGAAGAGGAACCTTCAAACATTAAAAATGAAATATGTTCTCAACCTGTGTGCAAAGCTCCACACACCCAGTTACTTAACCCAGGAGAATTTGCAGCAGGTGCAAGAACGTCAGGCCCGGGTGTACAATGGGGTGTCCGCCTTAGAGAATTCACACCGGGAGATAAAGTGCTCGCATTATTACCCACTTCGAGCTCAAAATTACTTGCTAAAATGGCAAGGGCCCTTTGAGGTCACATGGCAAATCAAGGAAGTTGACCATGAGGTGAAGCAAACTGATAGGGACAGAGCGCTACAAATATACCACCTCAACCTAAACAACTAAAACATTGGAATGAGGGAGCCCCCGTGGCATTGGTAGTTCCAGAGAAGGCAGAGGTGGGGCTGGAGGTAAAAATGAAAGTAACCACTCGAACCACTCCAGTCCCCTGTAGAGACCACCTCTTGCCAGCCCAACTCCGAGAGGTTGCCAGGTTACAAGCGGAGTTTTCCAATGTATTATCGTCCCTCCCCAGCTGCACTCACTTCATAGAATACATCGAGATGCCCCCAAGTTTGATAGTGCATAGCTACCCATACACTGCTTACCTGAACACAAGAAAGCTTTCATTCAGGACGAACTCAAGGTCATGCTTGAGAATAAGTGAGGAGTCCCACAATGATTAGAGCAGCCCAGTGGTCTTGGTCCCTAAGACCAATGGGTCAGTCTGGGTCTGTGTGGACTACAGAAGTCAACACGGTGTCCAAGTTGGAAGTCTACCCAATGCCTCACATTGAGGAGTTGCTTGATCTGTTAGGCGCTGCTCACTTTTATTTGACAAAAGGATATTGGCAGATCCCCTTGACTCCCCTCCTTTTCCATACCATTTGGCTTACACCAATTTGCCACCCTTCCCTTCGGGTTATTTGGCACTCCCACATTGTTCCAGAGACTCATGGACAAAATCGTCTGTCTGTGTGCCATGGTCTACCTAGATGACATTGGTTTAGCAATGAGTGGTTGCAGCACCTAAAACACCAGACGGCCGCCCTGAAGTTGCTGAGGCATACAGGCCTCACAGCTAACCCAAAATAACGTGCAATTGGGCAGGTGGATGTACAGTATCAGGGCTTCCACTTGAGTCATGGGTAGGTGTGCCCCCAAATTGACAAATGTAGCAATTGGGGCCTGCCTGAGGTCCAAGGGCCTGGCTGGCTACTATTGCAGGGTAGTATTGTAGATGTCCAACTATTCGGACATCAGCAGTCAGACTGACAAGTTTTGTTTTTTTTTTTAAATAATTTTAATTAAAATTAAAAGAAGGTGGAAAACTGATCAAGGTAAACCAAGATATGAAAAGTACTGAAATTGAATCTCTCCAACAGGGAAGAGGAAAACTGAAAACCGATAATAGGGCCCTTTTTAACATTATATTTTTACTACAAAAAGATGTAAAATGAGTAACTCCCTTTAATACCATTTAGCTCCATTTGGTGTACAGCTTTAAAACATTTAGAATTTCTTTATAAACACTGACTGAACATAAAAGCTCTGTTTATCCATCTCATGAAGTATGCTATAGCAATAGTTGGGCCCACTATTTACCTGAAAGCTCCCAGTCCTCTTATCGTATTTGATCAGATTGCTCTTCTCGAGTACAGTGGCAGCAGTGTGCACCAGGTCCATCCTACGCATCTCTAGTAGGGGATCGGTGTTGCGCTGATCATGGGAAATGCCATAGAGTGTTGGGTTACGCAGCATCCTTACATACAGATAAGTGTAACCCATCCAGTTCACAGCATCCTGAAACAGGAAGAACATAAGAATGAAAAGAGGGTGATTAAGAAATAATACACACTGGAATCGTTATACCATTATCACACTGAAACACATCGTTTTCATATAGCAGCATAATCTGAACTGTTTTATTCCGTTTATACCACAGCAATTTTCCCAATGATTTCCATTTTTAATTTATGAATAAATGACGCATGGTTTATAGTTCCGTTTAATGCCGTGAAATGTTCACAATACAAGTTAGTTCCTGTTCTCACTTTAACTACAGCAACAGGCGCTTTTGGACCAAACAGTTCTAGGGAGTCACCAAGAGGAACTACCCACTGGGGGGCTCCATCAAGAACTAAATACCTCCAAGGACTTTTTTTCCTGTTGGCATTTGCTGGCAGTAGGAATGCCGAATTGACATAAAAATCAGCCAGTACTGACATCCCTAGTTTTCATATGAAATGTACAACCTGCAGGGATAAGCATTATAAGCAAAATACTACTGAATATTCATCTGACCATTCTTCAAAGATCAGCTGGAGTAAAAACAAACCAGGACTACTCTAGTGACCTGGAATCAGTTTTCGTTGAGTGTACACCATATTCTCCAAGAGAATTCTCGTCTGTTGTCCGCACAGGTGTTTACATCTCTCACAAGACCCTGTTCAAGAAGCAAAAGACTTGCTGACTGAGCAAATTTCCTCTGTGCAAAAGTCTCAACCAAACTCATTAGTCCTTGATATATGGACTAATTGTCCCTGTAATCGCACATGAACTGCCAAGCTACAAACAGCTGCTAACATGTGCCATGGTAATACACTGGACTAATTTTATTCCAGTAAACATGCATTACTGCTCCATACCCCACGCACCCCTTGGATACTCGGATCACTGCATAATACAGATGGTCCTGACATGCAGACAGCAACTGAAGAGGGTTAAACCATCCAGGACAACAGTAAGGACATGGACTCCAAAAGCAATGGATATGCTCCAGGACTACAGGAAGTTCACTGCCCGAGAGTCTGCGAGAGGCCCTGTATCTTGTTTGCTGAAACCGTACAAGAAAAAGCCTGTGTCGTATGTACATTACAGCACAGTGATATTCTTTTCTTTCCATATCCCAGCTTGTTAGGAAGTTGGGGTCAGAGTGCAGGGTCTGTGGTGATACAGCACCCCTGGAACAGAGGGGGTTAAGGACCATGCTCAAGGGCCAAACATTGCAGTGTTCTCCCCAGAGCGCTTTTGTGTGTCAGGGCCTGACATGCTTTAAATTTACTGACATGCCTTTTATTTATTTACTTTTTGCTCCGACACTCACTGAAAAATCACGTCAGATTTCTACCTTGCAATGTTTTGGGCCGGTTTGCTGCCAGGGATGCACTCAGGCAGACCGGAAACACCCCTGGGAAATCCCCAATCACAAACTCCCTCAATCACTTCGCTGCTGTTCTGGTAACCATGACGCTTTGGCGCACAGGTGCGCACCCTCACACTGACCTCACATTTACCTGAGCAACCATCACGACCCTATGCCTGGGGGACAAGCGAACTTTGTTTACATATTGCTCATATGCTGAAGCCAAGCGAAGATGTCCGATGTCTATTGCCCAAAGAAAACTACAGCTTTTATTTAAAAAAAAAAAAAAAGTGCTCTACTACCAGATTACTTGGATAATCTTAGTTAGAAAAAAGTGAAGGATAGATATACATAGAAATTAAGGAGTTTATTAGCAGTTATGAGCCGTACAAAATTCCTCAAAACGACTGGAGTGACTGCAGATTTGTGGCCTAGCATTAGCTATATTTTGGAACATACCTTCTTTTTCCTGAAAAGTTCCGACACGGAAGGACAGTTTTAAACAAACAAACAAACAATAAAGGGGGTGCAAAAAGCAAGAAAACCTTCGTGTAAAGACTTTTTGCCTGACATCAGCTTTTGGGAACAGGATGTTGCGAAAGCAAAGCCATTTACTCTCAAAGAACTCCTACCTGAACTATGGGCTAGATGGTAAGCTATTCCCAGCCCTCCATGTCTCAACAACCCCAAGGACATCTAGGTACAGAGCTATTTGCACTCCATTTATTACAGTGATGCTTCATATTATTAAAACAGATATCTGGAGTGTTATTTTTTTTGCAAAATATCTTGCTCTCGACTTTCAAACAATATTGTTAGATTTTATTTTAATTTTATCTAATAGTGGATGGTACAATCACATTATTAATACAATAATTACATGTACTAGTAGCAGTATTATTGCTCAAAACATGTTTATTCTAAGGTGCTTTTAGTGTTTGAAGTATTAAGTAGGCCGAGTTGGGGGTGGGGGGAGGTATTACAGTGGTTTTTATCTATACTCATTTCAGGTCAAAATCAAATTTGTGCTCAGCTGTTTCATTTGTGTTACACTGGGTTAAGCAGAGCATGAAGTACAGGCTAATTTATATTTCTGTGCCAAATCCATGCCATAAGGTAGCCGCATGCCCTACATCATACCCAATGCCAGAACCTGACCTGAACCTCCCCAAAAATGTAGCTACGTGTCGTGGCAATGCAGACCACAAAAACTATGGTTGGTCCATTTGGTAGAGTCACATTTCCAGCTACTCCTCCACAAAAGTTGGAATTGTATCACAATATTGCATTAATATAAAAGTGTGAGGCTGTAGATCATTATAATTGCCAGTTTATTCTTGCAGGATCACATTTTCTTCTAAAAGACTCACAATAAACACAGTGCTGTTGGTATAAACCATAAGTCAATAAAATAAATAAATAAAGCATCCGTCAGTGACCGAGAATTGTGGATTTAAACAAGTTACAATGAAGTGCTTCCAGCTCTGAATACAGATGGGATAAAACACTTCTCAAATGGTTTCAGTGAGAATTCACTTGGGTTACAATTAAAATCACAGGAGGTTTTTCTTCTCTCCCAGGAAAATTGTTTCAAAACATTTTGCCCATGTTATTTTCTGTTCATAAAACCTACAGTGAAACATGGAACTCGCATTTGTTTTTTTTGGTCTACTTTTGTCAAAAATCAGAAAATTCTGGGGTGTTTCATGCGACAGCACCTCCAAGAGGAGACACTCACCTTACATGCAACTATACTTCACCCTGCACGAGTGCTGATGCCATACATACGGCGTAGTTTCTAAGTAGAAGTATAAATCAGACCTAAGCCTATATAAAAACTAAGCATGCATGTGGTCTGTGGTTAACTACTGTATCGTAAAGTAACCCTGATAATTTTTCTCTTACTTTACAACTCCATTCAGGTTTTGAGCCAAGCCATTCAAAGCTTTATCTGTCTGGCAGCACAGACTAGGGAAACTAAGATATAAAGAGACAGATGTTTTGTTGTTCTGCTCTGAAGTCAGACAGCAGGTTACTAAGCTTTGTACAGGATACAAAATGAGTGAAAAGGAAACCTATACAAGGTATAAAATGTATATTTGTTCAACTTTAAGCTGAAGACATTACATACGTTTTAAACTGTCCAACGTTTTAGCCATTCCAATAGTTGGAAAACATCAGTGTTTTCTAATACTATCATCAAAACGCCCCAAGCCTGATATCACACCTTAACGAAAATGGCTCAGAAACTTAATTTCAACATCAAGTTGCGTATACACAGAGTAAAGAGCATTTAAAAACCATTCAAGCCTGAACACAAGCACTAAATGTGCCACTGTCAACAACTATTTCTTTCAGCTGCTCCCATTAGGAGTCGCCACAGCAGATCATTCCCAATTTATGATCTGCGTAATTGATTTGGCATAGACTTTTGCACCGGATGCCCTTCCTGATACAACCCTCCCCCAATCTATCTGGACTTGGGACCAGCACCAAGTATGCGCTGGTTGATGCAACCCCAGTGGCTGGGTATTTCTATCTAATCTGCATGTCTTTGAACTGTGGGAGGAAACGAGAGCACCTGGAGAAAACCCATGCAGACACGGAGAGAACATGCAAACTCCACACAGAAAGGCCCCCATCGACTGAGGTTCAAACCCGGACTGCCACTATCAAAAACTGTCATGAAAAATATTTATGGTGCAGGTAGAAGCCTTACCTTAGCATTCTGAATATTGCCCAGGACAATCTCAGCATTCAGCATGTCTGGGAGTTTGCCTAACATTTGACTCTCTATAGGCAACTGCTGGTTGAGCAGAGACAGGTAATACTGCAGTTCTCCATGAGACGTGATCAAAATGCCCTCTCCTTTAGAGTCGTACTGTGGGCGACCTGCACGTCCCAGCATCTGAAGCACAAGAAAAAAAAAAAAAAAAATAGATACAAGGTAAACAACCACCAAAGTGTGTCATACCCACCACACAAATTAGTTATATGTATTGGGCTACTTAAACATTTTATATTCCTGGCTCATTCACTACACAATGATTGCAGAATTTTCAGTCAGTATCTGCAAGAGCTCCTGAAGTACTAGGCAAAAGGTCTTGGACACGAGCAAAGAAATACTGTAATAGAAAGATGACTTCAAAAAGGTTGCAATTAAATGTTCTCTTAATTAAAAAATTCCTATAAACAGCAATAAGCTACAAAGATTGTGCAACAACCCTTTTCATTAAAAAAAAAAAGTCAGTCATCTCTCTTCACTCTTTTTCGGCAGTCCATTGTTTTCGATGTTGACTGTTTTGGGGAGTTTATTTCTGGTAAGTGCGTCTGTGGGCTGCAAGGCCTGCGTTGGCTCGACAGTGCTGTCCGCATCAGTTGCATCTGTGTGCTGTCTCATCGGACATGGAATATCTGCGATCATGCACTTTAATATACTCTAGCCTCCATTGTTCAATTGCTAGGATGGACCTTTTCACAATGCAGCACCATTTATTTCAGTTTAGAACATCACTCTCCCAAAGTTATTTATAAAGTGATGGGTTAACACTATAAACCATTTATAAATTTTAAGGGTAGTTTTATTAAGTACGAGTGAAAATTACCGTGGCGAGCATGTGTGGAAGAAGAATCTGGAGACAGAAATCTTAGTTTCTCAGTTGTTAGCCTGTACTACTTGCTCTCGATAGCACTGGCTTGACTGCTTTATTAGCATTCGCCAACACTATTGATGAACACTATACCGGGTGGAAGGTGACTTCACTGCCACGCTCATGGTGTCAAGTTGCGGTTCAGCTTGTGCTGGCCTACAAGAAGGCCAAGAGTGATAAAATTTAGGTCCCTCCCACTATAAATAAAAATCTGACTGGCTAATTCATCAGTCACTTCCTACACAAATGCACTGCCATGGCCTTCTGTCCTGCCAATGAAGTTCTAACCAATAAGTGAGCCAGCTCTAAACCCGTCTCTGCCTAAAGACCTAAATAAATAAAATAAATAGCCCACCCCTCACTGGATAACTCTTTTAATGTTTTCAGGAGAGTAACCCTTTCAGTTCTGAAGCAAATTTGATAGAAAATGAAGACAAATTAGAAGAGAATTATTATAACAAAATTATTAAGGAATGAAAGTAATTAAAGAATGAAAGAAGTTAAATATAACATTTGAAATGCTATGTTTGAGCCTTCTCTGAAGACTGAGAAGGCCCTGACAGTTCCCCTCTGTTTACAAGAGAAAAACTGGAAGTGTATGCATGTATAAATCATAATATTGGCTGGCTTTTTTTCATGGTACATCAGATATATTCTATTCAGCTAGCATGATATTGAACTTTTTTTTTGACTCCTTCAATATCATGCTCGCTGAATGGAATATATCTGATATACAGGGATCCCAGCAGTAATTGAAAAAAAAATAGAGGAATGTAAGAAACTATCAGCAGGGGTCAAGGGGGCTGCAAGCCCTTTGCGGGGTGCAGGGGCAGC
>JANZLB010000002.1:24711941-24724181 GCA_026167865.1 Notarius quadriscutis | reverse complement strand
CTCACATTCACACCTACGGTCAATTTAGAGTCACCAGTTAACCTAACCTGCATGTCTTTGGACTGTGGGGGAAACCAAAGCACCCGGAGGAAACCCACACGGACATGGGGAGAACATACAAACTCCGCACAGAAAGGCCCTCACCGGCCGCTAGGCTCAAACCCAGGACCTTCTTGGTGTGAGGCAACAGTGCTAACCACTAAACCACCATGCTGCCGCACACATACATCTGGAGGGAAATTTCATACATATTTTGCAAGTACTTTACAGAGAAATGGTTAGTTTTTATTAGCTGAGAATGCACCAGAAGGCATGTAAATTAAAAAATTTTCTAGGGGGAAATGCCTCCAGGCCCTGTCTAGCATTAGCATAGCTTTGGTGCGGTGTGGCGACTTTGCCACTGCAAATTTCAGAGCCGCCTACTACTTTTTTTAGCCAGCTACTTCAGATTTTCTGATGAACCCTGACACCATGCTTAAAAGCAGATTATGTCCTGTCATCCACCTATCTGATTCGGTGAGGCAATTTGTTGAGTTTGTTGAGCAAATGCGACAAAAGGAACAAAGCATTTCCGGAAAACAAATCTGTCTTCCAAGCCAATGTCCTGTATCAACAACCAGGTGGGAGTTAAGTAAAGCATGGATTTAATGGATGTTGACTCTCTTGAGAAATTACAAGTGCCCTTTGAATAACCCCTCTTTTATCAACATCTTGTTGAGAACCTATAATTTTTGAAACAATTTCTGTAACCTTGAAGAGTTTTCATTTTCCTTGTTCGTGGTTTGGGAACATGGTGCAGAAACAGGTTGAATAGTACATAAGAATGTTTTATTATACATACACAGAGACGAGCTGGAGTGCTCTCGGTGTGTGGGTTTCAGTTCTGCTGAATATCATGCCTGAGCTGAGGCATAATCAAGGTTAAAGTTAAAGGAGGCTGTGGAAATGTCATAGCAAAGACAGGAGACACAGTGAAACAAGAATCAGCAAACATGCAACTACTTATCAGGGTGTGCATGTAAAGCTGGGAGAAAGTGAAGCAGGAGTTAGTGAGCATGTCTAAATTATGCAGTCTGAGCTAATGAGTGAAATCCATTTCATCCGTTTGCAGTTCCTGGGTGAGGGGAAGAATAATTTGGCTCCGAAATGCAGGCATGCTGCCATGCCTGCAAGCAAGTGTGAATACTCTGGAACTCAGCAATCAGTTAATTCAGGTGCTAATGGTGATATAATTGGTGGCAGATCTCTTGCCAGAGCGCTTGGTCATGACATGATGTGTGGTCATTACGTGATGTGATATATTTCATACAAGGAGGTACACAACTATTGTGTATTTAGAGAGATGAAGTAAATGTGAAATGATATACTGTATCTATATAATATAAAGCCTAACATTCATGCATGTACCTCAGCATGGCATTTCTCACAGGTTGTGCTCATTAATTCATAAACTTGCTCATTATTTACACTTGCAAGCTAGCATCCGTTATCTACGGTGTACATAGTTGTGTGGATTGCGCTTTTTGAAGAGTGAGCCTTGTCTATCGACTCATTGTGGTCATAATTGAATGAAAACATAATTTGTCATTCTTTATCTTTACTCTCGTCTGTGAACATCTTATTCAGTAATGAATTTGAACGTGAAGGTGGTTATGACTGCTGCCTGCACTGCTCACAGAGTCGATATGAATGAGAGTCTATTTTTAATTAGGATGAGCCGCACTCATGAGCATCAGTCTTGTAGTACCTTTATTACTGCAGTATTTCTATGTTCTATAATTTCTGCACATTGGTGTGGCAGCAGTGGATCAGTGGTTAAGGCTCAGGGCTTCTGAGCAGAAGGTTGTGAGTTGAAGCCCCAGCTAAGATGCTGAGATACTTCGATCAGGCAAAGCCCTAAACCCTCTCTGTTCCTGAGATGCAGACCATGGGCTCTGACCCTAACTTCCTCACAAGCTAGGATATGTGAAGAAAAGCATTTCACTGTACTATATGTGCCAGTAAAGACATTCTTCTTGTTATCCCCAGTGTTTTTTCAATTGGTTATACCAGTAGAACTTTGTTGTAGCTGAGCTGAAACGTAAATCATCACGACAATAGCATTTATGGATTGCTAAAAATTTACTGGTTGGACCAAGTTTAACATAGCCTTAAGTTAGCCATCCATCCATTATCTGTCGCCACTTATCCTGTTCTACAGGGTCACAGGCAAGCTGGAACCTATCCCAGCTGACTATGGGCGAGAGGTGGGGTACACCCTGGACAAGTCGCCAGGTTATCGCAGGGCTGACACATAGAGACAAACAACCATTCACACACACATTCACACCTACAGTCAATTTAGAGCCATCAATTAACCTAACCTGCATGTCTTTGGACTGTGGGGGAGACTGGAGCACCCAGAAGAAACCCGCACAGACACGGGGAGAACATGCAAACTCCACATAAAAAGGGCCCCGTTGGCCATTGGGCTAGAACCTTCTTGCTGTGAGGTGATAGTGCTAACCACTACACCACCATGCAGCCACTATTCATCACCTGCACAGCATGTCATGCCACAGTTCTGGATTTCCCCTGGCTACAACTCCATGACCCTCTTATTTCCTGGCAGCACCAAGAGATTTTACAATGGTCACCTTTGTGTTTTTATGAATGCTTGCAGCTTCCACAGGTCATGGAAAAGCTGGGGAAAGCCCCTCACCTGGGGGTGTTGAACATGTTTCCACCTGCTACCATGAACTCAAGGAAATATTCAGCAAGGCTAAAGCCACTGGTCTGCCCCTCACCAACCCTACAATTGTGCCATCATTCTTCTCCCGGGCATGGCACCTCCATGTAATCATATCTACCCGCTATCCATCGCAGAGCAAGCCACCATGGAAGAATATGTTCAGGAAGCACTTCAACAGGGATATATCCATCCATCCACATCCCCTGCATCAGCAAGCTTCTTTTTGTGGAGAAGAAGGAAGGGAGTCTACACCACTGCATCGATTACAGAGGGTGAAACCAAATTACAGTTAAGTATCCTTACTCACTTCCACTTATACCATCTGCTTTAGAACAGCTAAGAACTGCTTGTATATTGACTAAACTGGACCTTAGGAGTGCTTACAACTTGGTGAGAATTCGTGAGGGGGATGTATAGAAGACTGCATTTAGTACCACTTCAGGTCACTTCGAATATTATGTGATGCCATATGGACTTTCTCGCACTCCCAGTGCTTCTAGTGACGTCCTCAGAGACATGCTGGGATGCTGTGTTATTGCCTATATCAACGACATCTTGATTTACTCCCCAGATGAGGCCACTCACCATAAGCATGTTAAATCAGTACTGACCCAGCTCCTAGAAAACCAACTTTATGTCAAAGTGGAAAAATGCGAATTTCACATAACTCAGGCTTTGTTCCTTGGGTACATCAGTACTGAGGGTGTGAACATGGATGCAAGCAAGGTCTCCACAGTTACCACCTGGCCCACACCCACTACAGTCAAGGAACTTCAATGCTTCTGAGGATCTGCCAATTTTTAATCGCCGCTTCATCAAGGGGTTCAGCACCATTGCCTCATCTCTCACCACTCTGCTCAAGAAGGGTCCCAAATGCTGCCAAAGGAATCAGGCCATGGAGGAGTCTTTCAAATAACTCAAAGCAGCATTCCCATCAGCACCCATCCTCCAACATTCAGATCCTACCATACCCTTCACCATGGAACTAGACACCTCAGAGATGGGAGTGGGAGGGGCACTGTCACAGCACTTTGGGAAGAAGCCCCAACTACACCCCATAGCTTTTTTTCTCGAAGAAACTCTCACTAGTGGAACAGAATTATGACATCGGAACTCAGGAACTTCTTGCTATAAAACTGGCCCTTCAGGAGTGGAGACATTGGCTAGAGGGGGCAACACATCCATTTATAGTCTTCACTGATCACAAGAATCTTGAGTACCTAAAGACAGTAAAATGGCTAAATCCATGTCAAGCAAGGTGGGCACTCTTCCTCCTGGGTCCAATTCTCCATTTCCTACCATCTAGGTTCCAAATGCCCTTTCTAGAATTCACATAGTCACAAATACTAACCAAGAACCCACTCTTATCCTGCCACCCAAATGCTTTGTCAATGCCATTACATGGGAAATAGACAAAAAAATAGCTCAAGCCTAGCCACACAACCCTCCAGAAACCTGTCCTCCCAGTCTCATGTATGTCCCTCCACAGTTCTGAGGTTGGCTCATTACCTGGGGTCCCTCATCCCCTGCCACTGGACATCCCAGTCGTCAACATACTTATCAGCTCATCTGAAATAAGTATTGGTGGGAAAATATGGTATCTGAAATTAACAAGTTTGTCTCCTCCTGCTCAACCTGTGCCTGAGCCAAAGTACCCTGGGCTCCACCCATGGGCAAGCTTTGATCGCTGTTTATACTCCAAAGACCCTGGTCTCATTGAGTCATAGATTTCATCACAGACCTAACCAAGTCTCAAAAAAACAGAGTTATTATGATGGCAATTGGTCGATTTTCTAAAACATTAAAACTCATTCCCCTGCCTGGCTTGCCCACAGCATTTGAAACAGCTGAACTGCTTTTCTCACACATCTTCTGGTACCACGGGATCCCAGAGGACATTGTAAGTAACCAGGACCCTCAGTTCACATCCAGGGTAAGGTCCAAGTTCATGGATAAACTAGGAGTTTCAGGGAATCTAACCTCAGGATATCATCCACAATCCAATGGTCAAATGGAACATGCCAATCAGGAGATAAGGTGTTTCCTGAGGGTGTTTTGTATGGAGAATCAGAAGGATCAGTTGCAATTCCTTCCTTTGGCTAAGTATGCCCAAAATTCTTTAAAGCATTCAGCCACCCAGCTCACGCTGTTCCAGTGCATCCTTGGAACTCAGCCACCACTGTTCCTGTGGGACAACTCACCCTCACAAATCCTGGCAGTAGACTCCTGGTTCCGAAGGAGTGAACAAGTGTCAGAAGGAGTTCACCAACGGCTAGAATAGGTGGCTGGCAGGTATAAGTGCTATGCTGACAAGAACAGAGGGGAAACACCCATATATTCACTGGGTGACAGTGTGTGAATGTCAACAAAGAACCTACCCCAATACATGCCGGAAGCTCCATGCCCGATACGTTGGTCCCTTTAAAGTACTCTATAGAATCAATCAGGGGTCCTGCAAATTACAGCTCCCGCCACATTGCCTGTCACATAAATTTCATGTGTCATGCCTAAAACTTGCCATTCAAGGGTGCCTAGCCACCAATACACCCACCAATGAACCTCTATTACCCCTAGAACTAGAGGCAGAACCAGTATATCAGGTCCACAAGATCCTCAACTCCCGTCGTAGACACGGCAACCTGGAATATCTTGTAGACTGGGAGGGGTACAATCCAGAGGAATGCAGCTGGGTACTTGCTAAGGATATCCTAGACCCGCTCCTCACCCAAGAATTCCACACCGAACATCCCAATAAACAAGTGCCCAGAAAAAGAGGTTGCCCTAGAAAAGAAATCGCTCCTAGAGTGAGTGCCTCAGGGGGTGTTTTGTCAGTAACAGCGCTGATAATCTGAGTTTGTATTGGCATCTAAACATAGCCACCACAGACTACAATTCCCAAGTGCCACAGCACCCCTCCTCTCTGGAATATTAAAGACACACCTGTTTCCCATTTTCCAAGGAATCAGCTCCCCTATTTAAGGACAGCAAACACTCACATACATTGTGAAGTATCGCTCAGTGTTTAGTTCATACCAAGATCTCCTGTTCATATCCTAGATCTCCATTTATATTACAGAAATATTAATGAATGAGTGTTTTATTCAAGACCTAATTGCTTTTAACTGGGAGAGATTTCAGTTAATCCATTTGTTGATGATGCATGGAACTTTTTATTCTGAAGTTACTAATGTAATTGATAAACATGAACCCATGAAAACAATTAGAGTTAAAGGTAAACATTACCCTGGATCAGTTCACATCTTATCAGGCTTTTCAAACAAAGGGATTTGTCATTTATCTAAAGAGTCTACTTATTGGGAATCCTATACATACTGTATGTAAGACCAAAAAAAGAATGCAAAATCCAATTACTATACATGTAGTTTGTCTCAAGATTTTCATAATCCTAGACAGTTCTTGAATCAATTGAATTAGTATTCTCAGTAAAACTAATTAAAGCCCCATAAATCAGATAAAAATTAATAATGAAATTATTTTAGTCTTTTACATGTTTCTCATGTGTTTAATCAACATTTCCCTTCTATCTGTGGTTCCGAACACTTCAGCTCCCTTGGTATGGCTGGTTCCTCAAACTTTACTACTTCCAATGGCTCATTTTCCTTTAGAAAAATCTTGCCTACTTTAGTTTGTTATATGCGAGTTAAGAAAAAGTAACAGTGCTAGTCCTGATAGTTTCAAAGCCAAATTTGTTAAACTTGCTTCTCATATCATAATGTATCCTCTTGCAGATTTATTTAATTTGTCTCCGTCTATTTGTTCAATTCCCCCAGATGGAAATGTGCTTGAGTTACCCCTCCTTCCCAGGATGGAGACCCATCTGATGTGAATAATTATCGACCAATATCTATGATTTGTACTTGTGCTAAAGTTTTTGAAAATCTTATTTTTAATCATCTAGCACAGGACATCTCCATCCCGATCTGGTTTTAGTCCTAAATTTTCCACCACTGCTGTTCTAAAATTCACTAATGATTTGTTCTTTTCCTTTGATAATGGTCAACACACAGGTGCAATTTTATTGAACTTTCCAAGGCTTTTGATATAGTTGATCACTATCTCTTCCTTGATAAGCTCTATTCTATTCTATTGATTTAACTCAATGTTCTTCTCTGGTTTAATGCTTATCTTTAGCAAAAGATTGGGGGTGTGGGGGAAGGTGAGAGAGCTGTCTGTTTTTGTGTATTTTATGTAATTTTGTTTTTGTTTGGATGTGTTTCACAGTTTTTGTATTTGTGTCTATAGGACCCCTTGAAAATGAGATGTGACATCTCAAAGGGCTATTCTTTCAGTTAATTCTTTGTGTGTAGAAAGCCTGTAACACCTACAATTCCAGACACCATGTTCCATGCTTCATTTTTTTCCTCTAAATTTATGTTCCTCTACACATGCAGGGACACATCATAAATAATGAGGAAACCCACGACTGCAATTATTAATTTCTCTTCCATTGTACTTGGGAATGGTTTGAATGCAACCAAAATGTACACAGTTGTATTCTCTAGTGTTGTCTAGAGAAGAACAGTTTTAACTTGATTAGTTTCCACTGAACTGCGTCATAGCTCATTACCATGAAGATTAACAGTTTATTCTGATGCCCCCACCCACAAAGATGTGCCACAGTCATGCTGCTCCTCACTGTTGAGATACACTGCCTCACATAGAAAATGAAAGGTTTCTGGTAGCTTGATGCTCTCGCCACTTTTGGTCTGAACACACCATAAGTTAGTCAGGTAGCTGGCATCCTACAGCGTCAGATTTATGTCATAAGTTGCAAGTGTGATAAAGCATGCTTACAAGCAAATTATATTATTTCACATGCACAGATATTAACTGGTACTTTCATGATATAAGTCCTTGCACACAAATTCAACATCTGAGAGTGCAAACTAAGCATCATTTGAAGTCGTAGGCTAAGCTAGCTGCAACTAAACAAAGACAAGCTAATCTTAAAGAGCAAAGATTCAATGATGAGATTTATTAGGCTATGTACAGACTGTCAGTCAAAATCTGATTTATGTACATATCTGATTGGAATCAGACCATGTGTAGCAAGTCTGACCAGCAAAAAATCACAAGCGATCCGATTTTTACAAATCTGTTTCAAACCGCATTTGTACGTTATTTGAAGTATGATTTCAAATCACATTTTTTGCAAATCCTTTTCGGTCTGACTGCTCTGACCAGATTTCAGGTGTTTGTTTTTATTTTTACGTCATTGACTTTTGATGCCATGCAAAGCTCACATTTACATCATGTACAGGGAACATGATATGCATGAAATAAAATGGAGCAGATAAGTACTTTTTCAACAGGTGTCAACTGACTCTTTTGTTACCACTTTAAGGGAAGTACATGTCTGGACAGTTTCAGAAATAGCATGTGTACACTTTATTTCTTCTAAGCCTGCCTCATTTTCTAATAAAGTGCACACATACGATTTCTGAAACTGTCCAGACATGTACTTCCTTCAAAGTGGTAATAAAAGAATCAACTGAAGCCTGTTAAATTACTGCAAATCAAAAGCCAAATGAACTTCTGAAGGTAAGCCTCAGTAAATTAGTCCCCCTACAAGTGCGATAATGTCATTGCAGTCAGCTACACAGTATTTAAGATGGAATGGAAAATTCGAATAATGAGCTGAGAATAAGCAGCCAACTTCAGCCTCATAGTTATTCACAGACCCCAGTTCTGGTGTCAAGTGTGTCCATCAACTATGAAGAACACAGGAAACTTCAGTCAGCAATGCTTCACAGTCAGCAATCTGATTGACCTCCAGCAAACTGTCCTTTTCTCCAGCTTTGACTGTACTATGCTAGTCTGAAAGCCTGAAAGTAGCTAGCCGCTAACTAACACTTTAGTGGAATTAGTCTGCCTCAAATTCCGATACAGTAAAGCATCAGACAGTTCTTGAGAAGCAGTCTAGAATGAACACATCACTTACTAGGTGGCTATCAAGGGATCTTCAACTACTTTTGAGAAAGTCCCCAATTCATAGACTCTTTTAAGCTTTTGGAACAAATAAATCCCATTATATCTTACCAACTAGAACATCCACTACATTTCATGTTTCACCCAAATTAAATATCTTTCTCAAGCCTTTTCTGTCTTCTCCATCTCCTTAGGTACCCAAAACTAGACCACTTTCCTCTGTGGAGATTATGGGCACACCTGCATACACCGTCAGAATGACCTTTAACTCCAAACGGTGGGGTAACACCATGTATTACCTGGTGGACTAAAAGAGCTACAGACGTGAAAAACATTTCCTGGTTCCCCACAAGAGACATCTTGGACCGCTACTTAAGTTAAGAGTTCTGAAGAGAGCACACTGATCACCCTGCACCGAGACCCAGAGAACGACCGCACCACAGTGAGAGGTTGGCTTTGGGAACTGCCCCTCATTGTGGATTCTGTAATATCCAATCCAGACATTCCCACTCCAGACCAGCAAAGGACACCTTCCCCTTACTTTTGAGCCTATTATTTTATGTTTATTCTCATTTCCAAGTTAACCACTATAAAAAGCACATAGACTTTAGATAGATGCAAAGCATTACAGTTTGCCCTGAATCTTGTAAGTTCAGAGCCAAGTTTTGTAGGGTTGCCTAGAAGGTTTGTACATAAGGTTTGTGTTTTGCCTCTAGGTGCTTTTTGCCATATGCCTCACGCTTTTCTGGTGCTTACAAATGCGGTAGGGTTCATGTTTAATGTATGTCTTCAAGAGCTCTCATGGACTGAAACTCTTGTTAAGGTTAGGGTTTTTTTTTTTTTATATTTGTATCTGCCACTTATGACATATTTTACTTCAGAAATACATCTGGTATTAAACACTGGTACAATTTCAATATAGTCCTTTCAGATATCAGTGGTCTAAGATAAAACATGTGTGTGTGTGTGTGTGTGTGTGTGTGTGTGTGTGTGTTTTCTACTTACCTGCAGTAATTGTGGCTGCCAAGACCCTGCTCTCTGGCATCTGGCCTCCAGGCTGTATAAAACTTGTGGTAGATTGCAGGCGAGTCCCATGGCAGACACTTAGACTTGCTTTTACTGACTGCCTGAGTTCCTCTGTAGGACTGACCCGATCCCTGTACACACTCCTGTACAGAATCTAACAGAAGAATGATACTTATGCATGTGCACCAGATTTCTTGCTCTTGCTTATGTTTTCTGTTGTCACTGTCTTTTTGGATTGATTTTGATTTGGTATGCACATTTTCTTAGACTAAACTCTACTCAGATCCTTCCCCTGATTTTGTTTGCTCCCCTATATTGTCTTTATTTGTCATACCTGAGCCTTTATTTCAGTCATACTAAGTAGAATGATTAACAATGAACTGTTAATTAGAGCTGAAATATCTGATTAATGTTGTTAGTAAACACATGGTCACAGCAACTTCATCTTTCATTATTATAGCCAGAGTGTATTTTTTTCTTTTTTTCCCCTGACACTAAAAAATAAATTATTATTGAGTTGCTCTGAGCTGCCCTAGAAATCCTGTAAAAGTAACAGACAGTCAGAACTGCAACATTAGCAAGAAATTTAAAATTTACGTCATACCTCAATTCAGATATGTCAAATATGGACAATGAGCTGCCCCTCATTGTCCATACATGAGGGTACAGCTTAACACAGAGGTAAAGGCAAAATAAATCAAAGATGACATTCTCCTTAAACAAGACTTTCTTTGAGCTAATTAGCTAAAGTTAGTCAGCTAGTTCATTGCTTCACTGATCAGACATAAGTTTGGATTCACAAAACAGTTCTGCAATACTGAGGACCTAATGGTACCAAATAATTACATCCCTCACATTTGGGGTGTGTCCCAAACCATATATTACTATACTAAAATACACCATTGGTGTCATTACTATTTTGGCATTTACTGCAGTGAATGGGGTTTGGGATGTACGACTGAATTCTTATTTAATGTGTATTACTTGGCTCTTGCAACCATCATAATGTCACCACATAATCATAAGTGCTAATTAGATATTCTTTGGGCATAGACAAGAATAAGTTCTAATTTAAACCTTTATTTGGCATATTGAAAAAGCAAATGTATGTACAGTATGAAAAAGTCTACTCACCCCTGTTAAAATTGCAGGTTTTTGCAAAGTTAAAAAACCAAGCTAAATAATGTCAGATGTTTTATCCACCTTTTAAATGTGATATAGTAACCAACAAAATTCAAGTGAAAAACAAATGGAACCATTTTAGGAAAAAAAAAATAAGAAAAAAATTAGAATGAGTTGGTTGTACAAGTGTGCACACCCTTTTATAATTTGGCATGTGACTATGCTCACAATTAATCAATCACTTTAAAACTAATGTTCAAAAGTAATTATCATCCAGCTGTCATCACTTAAATGATTCAGCTTAACCCCAAATAAAGATCAGCTGTTTCTGGAGAATGTTCTTGACATCTTCTGACTGCTGAAGCCATGGTCCCCAAGCAGCTTACAAAGCATGTACAGGATCTCATTATTGAAAGTTATTGATCAGGAGAGGGGGTACAAAAGAATTCCCCCCTAAAAAGTATCATAGAACATCTCGAAGGCCATCATCAACAAGTAGAGAAAATGGGACACCACAGTAACACTACTAAGAGGGGTAGGCCTGTTGGAAGCTCTTCCTCATAAATGAATCCAAACTCACCTAAATCACCCCCAATGCTTGCAAAAACAAGGCAGCTCATCACCCAAAGAACACTATACCCACAATAAAGCATGGTGGTGGCAGCATCATCATATTATAAGGCTGCTTCACTTCAGCTGAGACTGGGGCTCTAGTCAACAAAAACCTGCTTTAATAGGGCTGTGTATATTTTTAATTTTGTGTGTGTGTAGTACCTGTTGGACAGTTTGGTATAGAACAGAATTCCCACACAATTTGAGACTTTTTATAAACATAACACCATGGTCTGGAGTCCCCATCTGGATTTCTGAAGAAACAGATTTTTTTTTAAATCAGGAACAGGGTTTTTAATATTTATTTATTTATTTATTTATTTATTTATTTATTATCTGAGTACCTGCAATAGTTGTGATTGCCCAGTCCGAGGATTCTTGTGTCTGATCTCCTGGCTGTGAATTTTTTGTCTCTGAGTAATGTTGAGTTCCAATTAATGCATTCAGTGCTAGAGCTGGAGATGCTCCATGTACCACGATAATCAGAGCCCTGCCCACTCACACATTTCTCATTCAAATCTAACAAAAAGGATAATGCAATTTAGTATGAGTATCATGCGACAATGTTCAGGCTCCAATTGGGATATTTAATGCTTGTCAGTTTGTACTCAACTGATCTCGCACTGTTGTCCAGTAAATCCTGGTGGACACAGGCATATGAAGTCATTGGAGAACACTGCCTCCTTACATGTGCCACCACTGTAGCATCTTGATGCATAACAGGCTAATTGAGAGAGAGAGAGAGAGAGAGAGAGAGAGAGAGAGAGAGAGAGAGAGAGAGAGAGAAAACACTCCACATT
>JANZLB010000002.1:24610280-24622471 GCA_026167865.1 Notarius quadriscutis | reverse complement strand
TGTGTTCACTGCTTCAGATGGGTTAAATGCAAAGGATGAATTTCACTGTGCTTGAAGTGTGCATGTGATGAATAAAGATGCTGGAGAGTTGGAGGGGCATATGTATCCCTAATTGAGTGCTTTCTCTGTGCATTGCTTGGGTTTCCTTAGCTGACAAAAGGGAGATGTGGTCGTGCAGTGGAGCTACTCCTGCCAATAACTTGATGGCACAATCATTGGGACAATGTTGGAGTCTGCTGGCCTTAGTTTTGCAGAATACCTCATATTCCTTGTACTCAGGGGGAATTTCAAATTGGACCTGGGTTTCTGGGCTATCAATGGAGGTGGAGGCCACATTAATGGAGAGAGTGAGGAGGCACTTGGTGAGGACTGTGTGAGGACCAGTGTTTAATCTCTTGTTCTTTCCAGGAAATCTGTGGGTTGTGGGTCTGAATCCATGGAAAGCCCAGCACCACTGTTATGATGTGACTAGGAGGGAAATGTCCTTTTGATACAAGGCACCAGCTTGAAGACATTAGTGAGGGTGAATATCCTGTCTTCCATGGGTCCATCCAGAGCTTGGACCTTCAGTGGGCGCTCCAGTAGGTGGAATGACAGCTGCAGCTTCTCAGCGAGATGCCCATGAAGTTCCCAACTGCACCAGAGTTAATCAGTGCTAGAGTGGAAAATACATTTCCTAAATGTGCTATCTGAACTAGTATTACAAAATTAGGATGAGACAGAAAACAGCTTCAACTCACCTTGGTGGAGCAAGGTGTGGAGGGAGGTCACGAGGAGCACTGGGCTCTTTATTCATTTTCTTGTTTCATTTTTCTGATCTTCATTTGATTGTCAAGGCATATAGACATGTTAATCAAGAAGTCAAGTGTAGCTTGATCATCTCAGCACACCATTTCAGTGAGAAGCCCCTTGCTGAGACCTGGATGGTATGCCACTTTTGAGCGCTGGCTCATTTCAGCTGCTACCCATGGTTAACAAGCAGAAAAGGAGGATGTACTCAGTGGCACACTTGGTATCCTGCTTCAAAGAGTGCAGCTATTCTCCCATCTCCATTCCCTCTGGAGGATGGTCAAACACCCCCTGGAAAAGCTGCAGGAAGTGTTCATAGGAGGCCATATACTTGCCTCCATGGGTCTACATGGCTGTAGTCCATGCTAGTGCCTTGTCGCGAGCAAGTTAATAAAACAGGCTCTCTTTGTATGCCCACAGAGCCTGTCTGGGTCTGCAAAATAAAGCAAGTATGCAGACCCAGCCATCCACATGATGTAAAATAAAATGTGATTCATCAAACCAGGCCACCTTCTTCCATTGCTCCATGGTCCAGTTCTGATGCTCACATGCCCTCTATAGGTGCTTTTGGCAGTGGACAAGGGTCAGCACAGGCACACTGACCAGTTATACACATTTTTATATGTGGAGTTTGCATGTTCTCCCTGTCTCTGCGTGGGTTTCCTCTGGGTGCTCTGGTTTCCACCACAGTCCAAAGACATGCAGGTTAGGCTAATTGGTGGCTCTAAATTGACTGAGTGTGAATGGTTGTTTGTCTCTGGGTGTCAGCCCTGCAATGACCTGGCGACTTGTCCAGGGTGTACCCTGCCTCTCACCCATAGTCAGCTGGGATAGGCTCCAGCTTGCTGACGACCCTGCACAGGATAAGCAGTTAAGGATAATGGATGGATGTGTTACATAGCTGTAAATGAAACACTACTGCACACAATTTCTGAGCGGTTATTGCACTGCTAAACCAAACACTGGTGTACAAACCTGCCTAGATTTACTTTGTACTTAAAGTTTAGCAAAAATTACGAGTAAATGCTATGTACTAGGGAGGCACTAGGTATTGAATGTACTGTAACTGTACCACTGTACCTGATACCTTTTTTAACAGTAAATTGTGTTTCTATTTAGTGTAAGCTTGTGCCAGAAAGTAAAAAAATATATATTTTTATGCACTATGTATGTTGTGTAGCAGTATGGGAAAACCCATCGGATGCCACTATAGCTGAATAGCCAATAGTAATGGAAAATTTTGTTTTGTCCAAAATGTTTGAACCAAAATGATCTGGCTTGTTTATTTTTCCTGCCTATAAGGTATATTTTTTTTTAAGCCTATGTCGTTTGATAAGATCACAATTAGGTAGATAAGAAGCTAATTTAACAATTTTTTTTTTAAATGGCTGTAGATTATTTAACAGTTATTCCACAAAATCGAGTTGTATATGAGTTGATAGCCAACGAGACGCATAACACCAAGTCAGCTATAAGCTATGTACGATGAGATTGAGTGGAATAACTGTTTTATTCCATCTACATTCACTGGATTTTGAGAAACAGAGCACTTTTATTTTTTGCAAATTCAATAAATAAAAACGTTATACAAAATGGCCAACAAAATCATTTCCGCTTAGAAGGTAAACAAACCGGTGAAATGACAGTAACAATTTGTGAAAAACGCCATAATAATAATTCTTGAAAAATAAAAAAAAAGATATGATCTTACCATCAAATACTTTTTTTTTCCATATTTTGTCGCTTTTTTTTTTTGTATTTTTGGGATTTTGTTTTTGAGTAGAGTTTTTATTTCATCCTCAATTGGTTCCCCAACGCGCACTTCCATTTTGTTTTTCTCTATTCATCATATATGAGCTGATAGCCTAGCAGTAGAGTAGCCAGTAAGAGTGTCCAATTACTCATATGCAGTGAATGTGGATAGAATAAAAATGTGTGTAAAATATATAGATATATAAAATACAGTACTGTGCTAAAGTCTTAGGCACCCTATTTCTTTCATACAAACTTTGTTATAGATTTCTATTTTATGACTTCTACATTATTGAGTCAGTACAAAAACATTTTAGAGTCCAAATGTTTGTTTCCCAGCACAAAATTAAATGTTACAGAAAAAAAAGTTTGTATCTGAGCAGCATATTCCATAAGAGAGCACTTTTCAGATTAAAAAGGAAACCATAATAAAGGCTACTGGGTTTTGGGGCAAAATGAAGAAGCAAGTGTAACAGTCAAAGTGTCCAGAAGAACTCTGGCTGGTTCTGCAAGATGATCAGTAAAACCTACAGCTCATTTCCTTATAAAACTGCATTCATTGTACCTGAGACTACTATTTTTTTTCAAAACAAAGGGTCGTCTCACACCAAATATTGACTTTGTTTCATTTATTATGGAAAACTGCTTACTGTTTATAGTATTTTTTAATATGTCTGTGAAGGTTCTCAGTCATCCAGGTCATCATAACCTGTAAATGCTAAAAAAAAAAAAAACAACAACAGTCAACTGGACTTGCTTGAAGTTCTTGAAGACGTTCCACCTCTCATCCGAAAGGCTTCTTCAGTTCTGCCTGACTAGTGGGGAGTTCCAGGCATTTATCCTCTAGTGGCTCAAAAGCAACCCTAAGGAGAGTCATTGAGGTTACCTGGGTCGTTGAGTACACTTCCCAGAAAACTAAATACACATCCACACCAAAACTCAGCAGACTTCAATGACTCGCATGATAGCAGAGAGAACCAACGACCCACAGATCACCCTAATGACTCTCTGGGCCACTAACGCTGTTCACGCCCGGCCCCCAGTGACCTACACCTACAGGATGACTCAACGACCCAGGTAACCTCAACAAAACTCCTCAGGGTTGCTTTTGATCCACTGGAGGATAAATACCTGGAACTCCCCACTAGTCAGACAGAACTGAAGAAGCCTTTTGGATGAGAGGTGAAACATCTTCAAGAACTTCAAGCAAGTCCAGTTGCTTTTTTTTTTTTAGCACCTATGGTTTATTATTTTTATGTTGAAACATTTCATTTAATTATTTTTAAGCCATTTTTGGTCTATAGCATTTCTTTACATGTGCCTAATACTTTTGCACAGTACTGTACATCTTGTAAGTCAGGGTGATTCATATTTGATTAATTGAATTAAAGCATGACTTTATATTAAAAAGCACTGCTTTCTTTTAACAACATACCTACTACACAACATCACATCATCTCAAGTCCATGATTTATAGCTACAGCCTTCGTTCCTTAAATTGCTTTGGATAATCAAACTGATTATTATGATACAGCGAGTGGCCCATGTATATGTGCATATATTCACTATTACCTGAAGGCTATGTGATAGTAACACCAGTGAAGTCAGGCAGTGCACTGTAAGGACTGTACTGCTAACTGTTTGCTGATAAATGCTTTTAATGTAATAATCTATGTTGTGGTTTTTAGTTTTTTTCCAGCTACAGTTTAAAATGTGATGCAGGATTATAGTGCTAATTGTTGCAATTTTAATACACTAATTGTTTGCTTTGATTTGTTGATTTGGAGAAATAAGGTAGACCACATGTATTGCTGCCTATTATTATTTAATAATATTCAACATTTTTGTGTGCTTAAATTTTTATTTTGAAAGCTTTCAACATATCAATACAGTTTGCATTTCATGATATAAGACTGAGATTGACGCTTTAAAATTTAGCACACAATATTTTTAGATCTTTTATTATTCCATCAAACCATGGGCTTGATTTCCAACTCGTTAAACACCACTGGCCTTATCAAATAAAATGTAATATACTATTGTATAAATTTTTGAATAATTTGTGATATTTTCAATTCTGGAGATTAACTTTATTATCAGCATTGTAAATGTTCTACACCAGTCTATGCACATACAAAATGTCCTTTCATAACTTTTTCATTGATTTTTTAAAATTTATTTTTCTTCCCTGCAGCTAATTAGAAACCTGTATAGTGGCATCATTATATTAGATTTATTTTAGAATCCTTTTTTTACAGATAGCTACACAACAATTTGTAATTTAAAGCAACCTTCAAATCTAAAGACTGCGTTTTTACTTATTTTGAATAGAATTCAGTATTTTCACAATGTACTTGTCTAATAGAGACATCATACAAATAAATCTACTAATATAAGCCTGTCTGCTTTTTGGTATTTGTTTGTTTGTTTATTCTTCCTCACCTTCTCACCAAACTCCTGATAGGCCTAGCATCTGTCAGCAGATAAGCTTCTTCCATTTATCCCGATCTAAATAATTCAGCTTCCATTACAGAGTCCAAAGATGTCAATTTGCTGTAAGCGACTCAGTAATGTTTTGGATCCATCTCTTTCTTGGCTGACCAATGCGTTTTTTAGTCGTAGGTTTCCAGATGAACCATTTCTTTGGTATTTGTTGGTCCTCCATTCTCATCATATGACCAAACCACCTAAGTTGGGCACACGCCACAAAAGTGAGGACACTCTCCACACCCAGTTCTTGTCTAATTGTTTCATTCCTGGTTTTGTCGAATTTGGTTACACTCTTGATCATTCTAAGAACTCTCATCTCTGTTGCCTGCATCCTACTCTTGGTTTTTGATGAAAGGGTACATGCTTCGCAGCCGTAACACAGTATTGGTTGTAGGATGGTCTGATATGTACATCTTTTCACTTTTCGTGGTATATGTTTGTCTTTTAGAAGGAGGTAGAGCAGGTTCACATTTTTGTTATATTCCTTGATTCGCACCAAAACAGCATTCTCATGTGTAGCTTTGCTGTCGAAAATATTCCCCAAGTATTTAAATTGATTGACTTGCTTCAAGATGACTCCATCAACTTCCACTTTCATCTCCTCAGGGTGCCTTGGTACTGCCATCACCTCTGTCTTCCCTAGGTTTAATTTTAATCCATGTTCTTTTAGCACCATGTTCCACACCAGGACAGAATTGGTCAAGGTCAGTGGGTCAGACTCAATAACTGCTACGTAATCGACAAAAGCAAAGTTGTCTTTCATTTCATGACCCCTTTGTCCTTCCCTCTCATTGACAGTTTTAATAACTTGATCCATCAATATGATGAACAGAATAGGTGATACTATTGACCCTTGTCTCACAGCAGTCTTAAAGTCGAACCACAACATGCCAAGAGGCTGCACAGCAGTCCTGTTCATGATGTACAAACTTTGTATCACTCTTCTTAATTGGGGGGGGGAATCTGGTATTCTGCTTGACTGATGGCCTCCCACAATACAATTTGCAGCGGGGAACTTGATCAAAAGCTTTTTAAAGATCAAGGAAAGTTAGGTACCCAAGGTAATCAAACTTCCAGGACTTCTCAAGTACCGTAGTATCTTAGTTCTTCCAAACATTAAATTTGTTGTGTAATATTTATATGCAATCTCACAAATACATCTTCTAGAAAGAGGAAATTGAACACATATATCTTATTAAAGAAAAACTCCATTATTATTATTTTTTTACAACCCCAATTCCAAAAAAAGTTTGGACGCTGTGTAAACTGTAAATAAAAACAGAATGTGATTCTAAAAAGAATTTCTACTTTTGTTTTGTCAGACCACAGGACAATTTTCCACTTCACCTCAGTCCATTGTAAAAGAGCTTGGGCCCAGAGAAGGTGGTGGTGTTTCTGGATATTGTTTATATATGGTTTTAACTTGCGTTTGTGGATGCAGTAATGAACTGTTTTGGTCTTCTGAAGTGTTCCTGAGCCCTTACAATGATTTCCACTACAGACACATGTCTGCTTTTAATGCAATGTTGCCTGAGGGCCTGAAGATCACAGGCATCCAATATCAGTTCTCAGCCTTGTCTCTTGCATACAGAGATTTATCCTCATTCTCTGAATCTTTTAATGATATTATGTACCTTTGCAATTTTAAATTGAGGAACGTTATTCTTAAATTGTTGCATTGTTTGCCCACACAGTCTTTCACAGAGTGGTAAACCCCTTGTCATCTTTACTTCTGAGAGACTCAGTCTCTCTGGCATGCTCTGACCTGTTGCCAATTAACCAAATTATTTTTTTTTAGCAATACACAACTTTTTCAGTATTTTTGTTGTCCTGTCCCAACTTTTCTGAAATGTGTTGCTGACATCAAATTCAAAATGAACATATATTTTTCAAAAAACAATACAATTTCTCAGTTTGCACATTTGATATGTTGTCTTTGCACTATTTTCAATGAAATATAGGGTTTCCATGATTTGCAAATCTTCACATTCTGCTTTTATGTATGGTTTATACAGTATCCCAACTTTTTTGCAGTTGGGGTTGTATAACTGTGTCCTATATAGTCACAAAGTACAATTGTGTCACCAGCAAATTTATTATTATATTAGCATGAAGACTAACTTAACTTCACTAAACTTTATCTGAATTATCTTAAGTTATCTCCGTTATCTCAACTTTGTATAGCAATTGTCATTTTATTACATATAAATGTAAACTTTATTATATCTAATTGGTGATTTAAGTCTGTGTTTTTAGTGTTATATGGTATAGTATAACCTTTGAATAATTGACCATACTGTTTTTATTGCATTTAAATAAATTTTGTATTTGTGTGCACTTCTTTGCATGGCAGTTTTGAAGGTTCAGGGTCATAATGAGCCGTCCCCCCCCTATGCAGCCCCAGAACTGTGGTCCCTGGGAGTTTAAGGAGAGACTTGGGACTGGCGGCTTTGGTAATGTTACCCGCTGGCAGAACAAGGTATAGTACACTTTGTTTCTCTTCTTTTTGCATGAGCCAATAGCATCAAGCCCTGATTTGTAACAGGACCTAGTTTCAAGGCCCAATTTGCCTGAAATCATTTTATACAAAAGCACATACCAGACGCTACATACACCTGGATGTTTCAGATAGGACAACTTGAAAATGCACAAGTGTTAGCTTGTGTGTGCATAGTGTCAAGAGTTTGATAATGTCCAGGGTTCCCCCTGGGTTCTGAAAAATATTCTCCACTTATTTCCTTGAAAAATAGTCAAATAAATATTAATTTTTTCTTAGTCTGTATTTTTTTTTTTTGAGTTACCGACTTTTCAAAGTAGACTTAATACAGGTTTATACCAACCAAACTGGCGCAATTCAAATATTTGTACAGATGCAGTGAGGCCTCTCCATTACATATAAAAAAATAAAAGGAATTTGAATTTCCTGTCGATGTACAAACTGAGTACAGAATGACACTGCGTTTTTCATCATGCTTTTGTTAGCCCAGGGGCATTTCTAACTTTTGAAAAGACCCGGGAGGAAGTCAAGTTTTCCTGGGGCTTATATTTTTTAAGAGAGATTGGCATTGATAGGATGGGGAGGTTGTATCTAACTTTACAAGATAATATTATCACCCACACACATTCAAAGGTTATGACATCTTTATTACTGATTTTGGCATTGTGTCTTTAAATTTCTGTCGTTCATTCAGTTTCTGTTTCCTTATTATTAAGTTATCAATGCCCATAATGTCTCTGGAAACTGAAGCATGTGTCAGTTGACTTAAATGTCCCTAGTAAAATTCATCATCAGTTTAATAAAACAATATAATTTCTCACTCACATATCTCTTCTTTAGGATCACAAAGGCACCAATTATAAGATAAATTATTATATTACAGCATTCAAAATTCCAAATAACATCCAAGTTAGTTGTTTTCTATTAAGCTCTTACTTTTTTTGAGGATGAAAATACCTGGGGGCTATAGCCCCAAGTGATGGCACCTAATGATGCCACAGCATTAGCCACGGGGATTCAACATGCTCCGCCTTCTGAAATATAGAGCCCTTCTGAAATATAGAGCCCTTCTATATAAGCCCTATGGAAAGATGCCAATAATTTTAAACACTGTGTCCCAGTACAAAGTACCTCCCTAGAACTGCCCCAAAACAAAATTGTGGCTCCAGTTAAAATTATTGTAAAATAACTTTTCTTTGTTTGAACACAAACTTCTGATTGACTGCCCAATCCAAGCTTCTCATTGGCTAAAGCACACACTGGCTAAGTTTGAAAATACACAGGCCCAATCGTAACTCTCACCATATGACATCCAAAGCTTTTAACTACACAGTAGCAAGTCTGTGTTTTCTAGTTGAGTGCTCCACGATGATAATTAATGGTAAAGAAAAAACACAGTTGTAGTTACACACAAGCTCCCCTAACTATTTCAACTCATAAATTGTTCCTAGGCTCAGCTTATTGGAGCCTAGCAACAGAAAAAACCCTCAGTAAAGAATCATAAATTCAGGCTAAGTAATGCAACATAATTTCTCAATGATCTTAGAAAAGTGTTTGTTGCAGATTACACATTCCACAGTTTGACCTGTTGACCCTTGTATCACAGAGAGCCTGGCACAAAGATATCCATGGCCACAGAAACAGAAATCTAAATACATTTTCAAGCTCTACAGCATACTAAACAGTAATCTTGAAGGTACAAAATAATCCTACAATTTTAAGGACGACAACAAAAACCTGTGGGACAAATTATTTTGGGAGAAGACAGGTGTGGGATCAAACAAGTCTGTCACATACCTCTCAACTTCAGAGAATATGATGTAAAAGTTTTCAATGTCCATTAAAATGAGAAAGAAAAAAAAAGTTTTTTTTTTCCCAGCAGGCTTGTTCAGCTGACTACAGAATTAACTTATTTAAAATACTTTCAGACTAACAAAGTAGATAAAATACTAAAGAACTGACACAGATTGTAGGAGTGCAAATCTTGGTGGATTAACAAATTTCATATGATCATGTACAATAATCATATACATAATCTGACAGTCAAAATGGATATTTAACGTGTCCATATTATATTTATTAAACCACTTCAAACAGTCACAGAAATGAGAAATTGTGTATGTGCAAGATACCAGTTAACACATTCCTCCCTGTTCATTACACTACCCTGTGAAGCAGCATGGGTATCAGTTTGAGAAGATGCTGTTTGGCTGGTTCATATGTCTTCAGTGAAATATATGTTAGCCTTTCCCCTCCCTAGTTGGTAGCTGTCCTATAGTCAGGGACAGCTAGCTAGCTGGTAGGTGGGAATTGGTAGATGACCAAATTAAGGAGATTTTTTTTTTTTTTTATCTGCAACATTGGTTTTAGTTGCTGTATACGTATATTGTTTTGAATTCTGATTTTGGGTCATGAATTTTCATTCCAGTACATCACTAATAGAATTATATAGAGAAACTCATTCTAGAACAAATTTATATTTATTGAATACTGAAATATACATCAAGCAGCTCACCAGGAAATGCCCATGTTGACTGTTAGGGCAATAATAAAAATATATATGGTTGGTGTGTGATTTTTAAACAAATTTCTCTTTGTGTTTCTTTGTTTCCCATTGCTTCTGTGTACATGTGTTTATGAATGCTTGTGCAGGACACATGTGATCAGATTGCTCTAAAGCAGTGTCGTCAAGAACTGAGTGCTAAGAATAAGGAAAGATGGTGTTTGGAGATCCAGATTATGAAGCGGTAAGAATATTTGTGCGTGTGCGATTATGCTCTCAATTAAGTCATAATATTATTACCTAACACAACTGAAGGCCTTTTAAATACACTCATCAGTAACCTACAATAGTGATATTTTCTTGAGTTTGTAACCTTTTTATTATTTAATCAGGACCTGCAAAGTAAATCTGACTTTGGGTTGTCAATTTTGTGGACATACTGTATTTCCCAATGGCTGTTTTACAATCCTATAAATACTAAGTGTTATATATATATATAAAGTGTTCTCCTCAGACAGCTTTTGCGTGTCGGGGCTGACACGCTTTAATTTCATGCCGCACCCTGTAAATTTGCCGACGCATTATTTTTTTTTTTTTTGCTCCGACACTTGCTGAAAACTGATGTCAACTCTCACAACTTTGCCGTGAGACTCACGATTTTTTGCACTGAATCACGCAGTGAAGGGACGTTCATGATTGGTTGACTGCAGGAAGTCGACTAATGAAATCATGTCTTACTTTGTCTTCATCATTTACACATTACCGGTGGGAAAGACACACCTGGTGAAAATGAGTGACGGCGATTCTGGATCAGAGGGCCCTCCAAGTTCTAAAAAACAGAAAATTTCCAAGTATCAAGGTGCAGCTAAGTATGATATGAAGTTTAATTCCAACTGGACCAAAATCTATCCATGCGTTATCTCTGATTCAGTGCGCAAGCGCCGTTTCTGATGCACTGTTTGTAACAGGAGTATCACCAAGACCTTCGAGATGTTGAACTTGACATCCAAAGAAAGTCTCACAAAGATCTTGAAAAAGCGAGCTTGTCATCAGGAAGCCATTTTTTGTTATTTTTTTCATTAATAGTAACAAGAAGGTGAAAACTAAATATTCGTCCTAAGGCCACCAAACCCCTCTTAAAGTTGTCAAACTCATTTTCAGCTGGTGGGGCTTCACCCCTCGAGACCCTCCACCAGTTTTTTTTTTTTCCCCAGTCAGGCACCACCCAAACTGATGATCACATCATCAGCTTTTCTTTGGCTAGTCAGACACAAGGTATGCCACCGCTCTTGCCAGAGCAGTAGGGGGTTAGGTGCCTTGCTCAAGGGCACTTCAGCCAGCCCTGCTGGTCCATGGAATCGAACCAGCAACCTTTTGGTCCCAAAACTGCTTCTTTAACCATTAGGCCATGGCTTCCCCCCCCCACCAGAGCTTTACCCTGGACCTGACTGGGGCCTGCAGCCCCTAGACCCTGTGTTTCTCACTTCTTTTTTCATTTTGGGGTTGACAGCTATGGTAACATCCATATAAACTGTACTGAATTAATGTAAATCTTTGGTTCACGGGTGGAGGTATATTTTCATAATGACTCCTCTTAAACAAGATTTTACAAAGTCTGAGATGCACTAGGAAAAAGGTTTCTTTCTAAGGCACGTAAAGTCAGCCGATCACATCTTTTCAAACTGCTGCTCATGCAACATCAGAGGAAATATACACCCTTCTGCATGCATGAGCTCACAGATGCCTATGATTAGCTCGTGTCACTGTGATTAATAGGAGAGAGAGAGAGAGAGAGAGAGAATGCCACCCCTCCTTTCCTGAAAGCACAGCCAGTGTTGCTCTCTTGGAGTCTACTGAGCCATGACATCATCAGGATTCAAATTTGTGATCTCCAGATGATACGTCAAACACTTCTCTTTTGTGCCACTCAGGATTTCAAAATTTGTTCATACTACTGAATCTGCTACGATACGAAAAAATGCAATTTTGATCCGTAACGCAGCAATTCAATATGTTTCACTGTGTACAGTGGTGCTTGAAAGTTTGTGAAACCTTTAGAATTTTCTATATTCCTGCATAAATGTGACCTAAAACATCATCAGATTTTCACACAAGTCCTGAAAGTAGATAAAGAGAACCCAGTTAAACAAATGAGACAAA
>JANZLB010000002.1:24045255-24056968 GCA_026167865.1 Notarius quadriscutis | reverse complement strand
TAAAGGAAAATAAAATTACAGACTCCTCAAGGGCCCTCCCCCCACTTGGGGCCCTGGTAACTCAGTCCCCCTTTTCCGGCCATTACGACGCCCCTGGCTGAGTTGCTCAGCTCCCTCTCTCTCTCCATCTCTGGCTACTGGCTTCTCTCTGGAAGAACACCAGAGACACACATAAAAAATTGCCAATAAATAGACAGAGGTGAAAATTATCAAGTTACCTGCCGGTTCTACCTGACGCATGATCACACCCATGCTGCCATATACCCCCAGTGCTGGACTCAGGCCTGGGAGCCATACAACCTGCAGCTGACACCCCACCCCCACCCACAGCAGGAGAGGTAATCCGCCACCATCATCTGTGTCCCCGGCCTGTAGGCCACATAAAGAGCCAGATATCAATGAGTGATCCATGCGTTGGCATTCTTCATGCAGTGGAGCCACTGGAGCAGGTCATGTGTACTGTGTGGGCAGAGGATTTGTCCATGAGTCGCTGGGACTCCAAACAACCCAAATGGAAGGGTGACAAACTGGTCTAACCCAAACAGAATGGAAAAGGCTGTTTTCTCTTGGGACACTGGATTCAAGGGAATCTGCTAATATCCCTTAGTTACATCCAGTGTCAAATAAAAGCCAGTCATGTCTAACTGATCGATCAGTTCATCAGTGCGAGTCATCAGATATGCATCAAATTTCGATACCATATTGACTTTTTGATTATCTACACAGAACTGTCATGACCTGTCAGTTTTGGGAACCAAAACCACCAGGCTGCTCCAATTGCTGTGTGACTTTTCAAGCATAGCCCCGAGTTCATCCCAAACCACATTTTTTCTGCATACCACCATCCCTGGAGGAATCTCAATGTGCTCTATGAGTTTCATGCACCTGAGTAGAGCAGAAACACATTGGATAATTCCTTCTGCAACTTAGCAACCTGTGCTCTCTGTCATGGAAAGAGGTGCTCTCCACAGGGGACCAGGGCAAATTGGGATGCACTTTTTAGACTCATCTCCAGTTCAAGCTTCTCCCTTTCAGGAACCACCAGAGCCAGAGCCAGAGCCAATGTGTTTCTGCTCTTCTCTCTCCATGGTTTCAGGAGACTGAGATGGTATATCTGAAATGTATCACCTCTATCTATTCATCTAACCTTGTAGTTGACGTCTCTGACTTGCCATATGACCTTAAATGGTCCTTGCCACTTTGTGAATAATTTAAAGCTCAAAGTATGTAGGAAAACAAGTCCTTTATTTCCCAGTGCACATTCACATTGTGGATCCCCCATTATACAGCTGGGATTGTCATTCTTGCACCTGTAGAAAATGCTCCTGGGTTAGGTGACTCAGTGTTTGGAGCTTTGCTCTCAGATTAAAAACATACTGAATTTCATTTTAACTAGTAAAACATCCTTCCAACTAATTTTACCTAATGATGTCCAAGATGCCACTTGGATTGTGACAATACAATAATTCAAATGGGAAGAACCCCATGAAGGCTAGCATCTGGCACACACTTATGAATTATGTTTTTAAGTGTTCAATTAAAGGTGCTGACTGCAAAGTCATCTGAAAATTTCAAATTTTTTATTGTGCATGTCATTTTCCTGTGTCTTAAAAAACAATATAATGTGGAAAAGATGTGATTATTTTGATGTGCTGAGGGTTGTTTTTCTCCATTTTGGGAACATTTTCCTATCTTTTGAGGAAACAACTGAATGCGAGGAGCTTTTTTTAACACGAGGAGGTTTAACTAATTAGCATAGCTATGGAACTGTGTCACACCAAGATGGCAATGCATGGAAAACATTGTGACAATTAAAAATTTAGTTTATACCAGCAGATCGTGTTACATTCAAGAGCTAAAACATGCAGGCATCTCAGATCTATATAATTTACCCATAAATGTATTTATTTATTCTGCTCTCTGCACTCTCTCTCTCTCACCCTCACTCTGTGTGTGTGTGCATGCACATTCAAGGCTTCAGATAGATTAAATGCAGAGGAGGAATTTCGCTGTGTTTGAGTGTATAAAAATAAAAATAAAGTGACAAAAAATAAAGGCTGCTTCTTCTTAATTTACCCACAAATGTATTTATTCCACTTGAAAAGTGTACAGCAAACCAGCTACCGAATTTGGGATACTAGGACATCCTGAACTATTTAGTATTTGGACATCTAAATACACAGGAGATGCTAAAGGCAGACAAAAGTACAGATGCCTACCAATATTTCGAGGCAGGTTTCTTGCATGCTGGAATGTTAGGGGAAATTCCCAATAAAGAAAAATACCATATTATGACAAAAGTAAGCTCAAACATCAACCATAAGAGGGACCCATCAGAAAAGACCCTAGCTGCCCTCCATAAAGCCAGAAGCAATGCCCAGCAAATTGTTCGACACTGTGCCAACTAGTACTGGCTGAACTTGTGTCAGAGCATCCAAATCTCTGCTGATGTCGGCAACATACGAGGCATATACGATGACATGAAGAAGGCGCTTGGGCCTGCCATTTCCAAGACCATGCCACTGAAATCTTCCATAGGAGACTTCATCATAGATCGCAGCAAGCAGATGGAAAGATGGGCAGAGCACTACCAGGAACTCTATGCCAGGGAAAATGTCGTCACCGTGACTGCCTTGGACAGCATCGAGGACCTTCCCATGCTGGTGGAGCTTGGCACCCCTCCTATCAAGGCTGAACTCATCAAGGCCATCGACTCACTCACCTGTGGCAAAGCTCCAGGAAAAGACGGCATCCCACCTGAAGTCATCAAGGCTGGCAAGCAGACCGCTATGCTTCAACACCTGCATCAATTTCTCTGCCAGTGCTGGGAGGAGGGATCAGTACCTCAGGAGATGTGGGACACAAACATTGTCACCCTGTACAAGAATAAAGGCGACTGCAGTGACTGCAACAACTACAGAGGCATCTCTCTCCTCAGCATTGTTGGGAAAACCATCACCCAGGTGGTGCTCAACAGACTTCAGACCCTCGCTGACAGATTCTATCCTGAAGCTCAGTGTGGATTCCAGACTGGAAGATTTCAGAGAGCAGCAACAACCCCTCTACATTGCCTTCATAGACCTGATGAAGGCATTGGACCTGGTCAGCAGGAAAGGACTGTTCACTCTTCTCCTAAAGATTGGCTGCCCACCCAAGCTCTTCCAGATAACTACATCCTTCCATGAAGACATGACAGGCATGGTCCTGTTCATTGGGTCCACATCTGACCCCTTCCCAATCAGCAGCGGAGTCCAGCAGGGCTGTGTCATTAGCACCCACTCTCTTCGGCATCTTCTTCTCCCTGCTTCTGTCCCATGCCTTTGCTGTGTCTGAAGACAGTGTCTTCATCCACACAAGGAGCGATGGCAGCATGTACAACCTGGCCCGACTACACGCAAAGACCAAGACACGTCAAGCCCTGATCAGGGAGATATTATTTGCTGATGATGCTACTCTGACTGCACACACTGAAGCAGCCCTCCAGAGACTCATCAACTGCTTTGCAGCTGCCTGTAACACCTTTGGTCTGACTGTCAGTCTGAAAAAGACCAACATCATGGGCTAAGACATCAGCACTGCCCCGAACATCTGCATAGGTGACTATACACTGGAGGTGGTTGAAGAATTCACTTACTTGGGCTCCACCATCTCCCTCAATTCAGAGCTCAACAAGCGCATTGGCAAGGCAGCCACAGCAATGGCCTGCTTGTCCAAGAGAGTGTGGGAGAACACCAAGCTGACCACCAACACCAAGATGAAGGTATACCAGGCTTGCATGCTCAGCACATTGCTCTACGGCAACAAGTCCTGGACACTCTACGCCCACCAGGAAAGACGGCTCAACACCTTCCATCTCCGCTGCCTTAGAAGAATGTGCTGCAGGACCACGCCTCCAACACAACTGTCTTGCAGCAGGCGAACATACCAAGCATGTTCACTTTGCTCACCCAGCACCTCCTGCGCTGGCTGGGTCATATGAGCCATATGGAGGATGGCCGCATCCCTAAGGATGTGCTGTATGGCGAGCTGGCCAGCAGTATGAGACCCATGGGCAGGCCAACTCTGCACTATAAAGACGTCTGCAAGCGGTACATGAAAGCCTGCAACATCAACCCATCAACCTGGAAGAAGCTGGCAGCTGACCGCAACGGCTGGAGGATGACAGTCAAGCTCAGCATCCAACAGAGCAAACACAGGAGAGAGGAGCAGTGGACCCAGAAATGACAACAGAAGAAACAAAGAGTGGACTCACTGCCCACTGAGACCTTCACATGTAGCAACTGCAACAAGACCTGCCACTCCAGAATTGGACTTTTCAGCCACAGCAGGTGCTGCACCTCTACCACTGACTGACCCAAGGCACAAAAGTCCATTGTCTCCCGAGACAGATGGATGCAAAAAAACCAAGCTCAAACATGGACTTCTAATAGTAATAAACAAGTCATGGCCTAGAGCTAGCATATTTTATGGTGTTTAGCCAAGTCTACTTTATCAGTACATAACAGAAATCCTGCTAGTTTAGCCAAGCATTTGGTTTTATCTCAGCAAAACAGTGATACATAGGGTACACGGTGTGTGCAGCATCACATCTCAAAACTCCAACAGCTATAGCCATAGAACATTTTGCCCAGGATTCAACATTGCAGTCAGCACCTTTAAACTCTTTGACTAGCCCATCTGTTTCTCGATGGTAAACACTAGTGCAAATCAATTTAATCCCCAACAATTCATACAGTTTACAAAGTCTGCATGATGTAAAAGTTGTGCCTTGATCAGTCAGGATCTCTTTTGGAATCTTAACTTGGGAAATAGTGCAGAAGAGTGCTTCTGCACCACTGTGTGCAGAAATGTTCTGCTTCTGGGTACTACATTGCATAATCTACTAAGACTAACACAAACCGATACCTACAGATTGATCTAATGGCCTGACAAAGGCCATACCAATTCTTTTGAACAGGACCTCAATCAATGGTAAAGGGTGCAACGGGCCTTTTGGGGTGCCTGGTGGATTCACCAACTGACATTCATGACATGTCACATACCACCTGCAAACATCACCATGAATGTCTAGCCAATAGAAATGGCCATAATTTGGTTCACTGTTTTATCCTGACCTAAATGCCCTGCCATGGGATTATAATGAGCCACATGCAACAAAAGTTCTCTGTGGCTAGTCAGGACAGACAACTGGGTCATTTTCTCTCCTGTTTGAGTGTCCTGTGTTACTCGATATAACCTGTCTCTAATAACTGAAAAGTACAGGTAGGAGAGTGCAATGTTTGGCTGGAGGTTTTAACCATAGATTACTCTCACTTGCTCAAAAATGTGCCTCAGGGTTTTGTCTCACGACTGCTCCAACAGAAAATCCTGAAGGGAAATCCCTGTGGAGAGTGGAGAGGCAGAGCCCTCCCCACCCTGTGTCCCCCTTACATGGAGCTGATGTAGATGACCTTGGGACTGCTTCCCCAAAAATGCCACACTGGAATCCCCCCAAATTTCACTGCAGCAGGACCCATCCACAAATAAATGTTTTGCTAATACTTGAAACCCTGGCAAATCTGTGTCCAGAGTTAGTGGATGGGTGAGGTGAGGACTGCCACCTATGCACTATGCTTTTTGCCCTTAAATTGGATAGTGATGGGCATCAGCAGATATTTGTGAACATTCCCATGTACACACCTCACCTTCACCAACTGTGTATTCCTCAATGCCCCGCACCAAATGAACTTTGATGAACTGTGGTCAAATTACAGCTTGAGCCCATCAAGACCTGATGTGTACCCTCTTGAATGTTCACTGCCACTCTACCGTATATGCCCCTGTTCAATCAGGGGAGGCCCAATGTGTGTCAGGAATTCAGAACAGAATCCCCACATCCTTAAGGGGATGCTGATCCTGGAATTGCCTGGCTTTCCCACTGTGCCTGCAGACCTGCCTGAGCTTTGTACCAGTCCTGGTGAGCATGGATGGTTCCACTTCTGCAGAGAGAGAAGGAGTTAGTGGCAGCATTGGCAAGATGGCACAAGAGGGTGAGGGAAAATGGGGAGGAACATGGGTTCAGGGACTGGGCTTTGGGGGAATTGACCCTCAATTCTGTGGTGTATGGACAGGGGAAGGGTGGTGAGAGAGAGACAGGGTGGGGTTGTCTGCTCCTGGAAATGCTGCCAGATGGTCTTCAGCCAGCTGGACTGTGACATAGTGGGGTGGATCTGGACCCAGACCACCACAACTTCTGGCAGCCAAACAATGAACTGCTCCACGTCAATGATGTCATCCACAGTCTTTCATCAGCAGCCACCAGTGGCAGGTGTCTCAGAGCTGTTGGGCAAACACAAATGGGTAGCCATATTCCCTGAATGCCAATGTGTGAAAACACTGGCGATGTTGTTCCAGGGTGCAACCGATTCACTGAAGTGTGATTTGCCTCAGGTCTGGATATTAAAAGCAGGTTGGAGGCCGGGTGTTGGGCTTTCCCCAACAGGAGTAGCAATAAGCAAACTGCCCACTGTGAGGTTGGCTATGAGCTTGCTTTAGTGACATGGTCAAACAACTCTCCAAAGACCTTGGTGTCATCCTACAGACCCATCTTACACAAAATAGTATAGCTGGGGCCACAGCATCCATGGGAACTGTTGGGTGAAAGCGAATGGGCAGCCAACTTTCCTAAATGCCAACATGTGAAAATAGCCAACCTTTGATCATGCCCTTGCTAACACAAACCTCTTTTTGTATCTTCTTTGGGTAATTTCTCAGTGAATATATTAATAATAGTTTGCTGCTAGCTCAACTGTCATAAAATGAGCATACTCAAAGTAATAGTAACTCAACATTGTTCTTGAAGTAAATATACTTACATTCTTTTTCTGTGTAAAACTAACAGTGTGCTTACATACTCTGTTATAGTCATTAACACATATAATTAAAATATTTCATTCTGGCAAAATTTTGTTGTAACAATTTTATTTAGGTTTATTTACATCAGACAAAACTCACTGTACCCAGAGTACCAGTCTTCTGAAGAAGAAGAAGAAGAAGAAGAAGAAGAAGAAGAAGAAGAAGAAAATCAATCCTCAGAGGTGCTCCATACTTTTCCCACCATCCCCACCATCTCCGGCAGCTCCAACATTTCCAGTCGCTCCCCCAGCCTCTTCTATACTCAACTCATCAATTGAAAATTTGAAGAAGCCTTTATTTGTCACAAGTATACTCAAGCACATTGAAATTCCTCCTCTGCATTTAACCCATCTGAAACAGTGAACACAAGCATGCACACACGTGGGCATGCTTCAAATGATAGGCATTTCACTATGCCTTTCATAACAATCTTTTTGAATAACTTGCTTCTTGAAAATGCTCATGTTTTGAGAATTTCGACTGCAGGTGCCCACATTGACATGAGCAGCAAGACTTAAGACTTGGTATGGAATTTGAAGTTGTAATCTTTTCTTACATCACTGGATGTCATGAGCTCAAATTGTCAGGTTGAGCAGTTTTTCTTCTAAAATTAAAAAAACAAACAATCTTCTTATAGAAAAGTTTCTAATGTGAAGATGAACAATTTTAGTAATTACTAAATTTCTCTCTAGAATGCTGCATTAATAGTTATTGTACTTGATATTCAGAAATAGAAGAAATAAAAAAAAATGAATAAAACAATGAACTCCAAAAAAGCATATTCTTTATTAATTAGGCATAACTTCAGTAAACTTATGTTAAGTGCTCATCACTTTGTTAATATTCCTAGCTCCCTTTTAATCTATTAGGTAGGAAGGAAACTTTCTGGTCAACTAGAATGTTCACAAATCCAGTCTATCTGGAGGGCGGGAAACTCTTCCTGACCTGGTCACAGTTTCATCTGAATCTTTCTGCCTTGGGTCAGTCACTGTTTCATCAGAGGAGGGCAGACCTCTCTCAGGGAGCACTGTCAGGTGAGCCCTGTTTCTTCTTAAGCTCCCTTGGTCTGTTTCCACATTGTAAGACCTTGGTGTTGAAGCAGGTCCCTGGACAGTAGCTGTGGTCTGCGCTGTTCTAATCCACACTCTCTATCCTGGAACCAGAACGGGTAAGTCCTTTGTCTTATGTCTCAGGTCGAATGACTTTCTCTGCTTCGCTTTTAGTTCCTTGTCTTTTTCCCTGAAAGCTCTGAGGTTTGGCCAGGCTGGTTTCAATGCTTGTGGGGTGGTAGGAACTGTTGATCTTATCCTCCTCCCCATCAGCAGTTGTGCTGGACTCAGCCCGTGAGCCAGTGGTGTAGCTCTGTAAGCTAAGAGAGCTTTCTGAGGGTCTGGACTTTTGCTGAGCAGCTGTTTAACTGTGCGGACAGCTCTTTCTGCTTTCCTGTTACTCTGGGGGTAGCGAGGGCTGCTGGTCGTGTGACTGAAACCATAGTCCTGGGCAAAAATGGCAAAGTCTGTGGAAGCAAACTGAGGGCTGTTGTCAGACACTAAGATTTCAGGTACTCCAAATCTTGCAAAGATTACCTTCAGCTGCTCCACAGTTGTAGATGTTGTCAGGGTTGGGAGGTTTGCTACTTCAGTGTATCGGGAGTAGTAGTCCACCACCACAATATAATGCCCATTCTTCCACTGAAAGATATCAGCTGCCACTTTTTGCCATGGTCGTGCTGGTAGGGGCGTGGTCATCAAATGCTCTGTCTTTGTCTGTGAATACTGGCAACAGATTTCACACCTTTCCACCATCTCTTTAATCTGCCTTGTTATCCCTGGCCACCACAGGGATTCTTGTGCCCTTGCTACACACTTAGTCACTCCCTGATGGCCTTCATGCAACCTTTCCATCATTTCCCCCTGCATGCATCCAGGGATCAGAATCCTCACTCCTCTGAGAAGCAAGCCCTCTGCCATGTGTATGTCATTCCTCTCTGGCCAGAATGGCAGAAGATGCTCAGGGACGCTTCTCCTATGAGGGGGCCAGCCTTTTTCTGTGAATGTTTTCAGCTGCTTGCAAATGCTGTCTGTACTCTTTTTCCTGATGTGAGCTAGTTTACTTTCAGTGGCAGGTAGATGCTGTAGAATATGATCAATATAGGCACAACATTCATTCTGCAAGCTGATATTGGCCTCTCTGTCCTCCAGTCCTTGGGGGCTCTTGAGAGAGTGTCAGCAGTGACAAGTTGTTTGCCCAGGACATGTATGATTTTGTAGTTGAACCTCATCAGTCTTAGCCTAAATCTGAGAATTCTTGGAGGTAAATCATCTAAGGACCAAGAGCCAAGCAGGGAGATTAAAGGTTTGTGATCAGTTCTCACTGTAAATTCCAAGCCTAGCAGATATGAGCTGAGTCGCTCACAGGCCCATGTTGCTGCTAGTGCTTCTTTTTCTATTTGTGCGTACTGGACCTCTGTGGGTGTCAGGCTCTGTGATATGTACAAAACCGGTCTCCACCTACCATCCGTCTGCCACTGCAGGAGGACCGCCCCAAGTCCATATGAAGACGCATCTGCAGATACTATTGTTTCATTCTTGGGACTGTATTGTGCTAGGACTGGGGGAGAACTCAGCTTTTTTTTTACAATTTTTTAAAGGCTGTTTTCTGTTGTGTATCCTATGTCCATGTGCTGTCACTTTTTAACAGATCACATAGAGGTTTTGTGAGAGCTGGTAGGCTGGGTGAAAACTTGCCAACATAATTTACCATTCCCATGAGCTGGCGAACCACTTCCACATTGCAAAGTTCTGGCATGTTTTCAATGGCACTGATTTTGTCTGGATCACGCTCGATTCCTGCTGCGCTTATGTTGTGTCCCAGGAATTTCACTTTTTCACAGAAAATTCACATTTTTCATTGAGGATGAGGCCCGCTTTTTCACACCTTTTAAGTACTTCCTGCAGTCTTTCATCATGCTCTGTTTTGTCTTTTCCATAGACTAAGATGTCATCCGCGTGGCACAGAGCGCCCTTTGCCCCTGCAATGATTTGGGAGATTCTTAACTGAAAATGTTCAGGCACGAAAGATATACCAAAGGGGAGCCTCTGGAAGCAATATCTTCCGAAGGGGGTAATGAAAGTTGTTAAAGGCTATGATTCTTCGTGTAGAGGAACCCGCCAGAAACCAGATGTTGCATCTAATTTCGAGAAGACTTTTGCCCCCTTCAGCTGTGCCAGCGTCTCATCAACTGTGGGCAGTATGTGTCGCTCCCTGCACACACTGTCATTAAGTCGGGTAAGGTCCACACATATGCGGGGGGTTTATTTGGCTTGGGGACCACCACTATTCCCTCGCACCATTCAGTTGGCTCCTCAACTTTTCTTATGACCCCCATTGCTTCCATCCTGTCTAACTCATCTTTAACTTGTTCTTTCTTAGGCAATGGGACTCTGCGTGGAGCTGAGAGAGCATAAGGAATTGCTCCATCTTTCAGTTTTATCTTGTAGCTTCCTTGTAGCTTTCCAAGCCCTGAAAACACTTTCGGGAACTTAGCTCTGTATTGATGGCTCTTCTCTTGTTTCTCCTCCTGAACTGAAGCTACCTGTTGAATCAGGTTCAACTTTATTAAAGCAGGGAGTCCCATTAGTGGCATCACCAGGTTTGTCACCACGTATACATTCTGCCTTGTTTCTTTTCTTTCAGTTTTAATGTGTGCTCTCATGATGCCCAAATTCTGTAATGGACAGTTATCTGGACCTTTAACCTTTTTAGGTGGTGTCATCAGTCTGCCATCACATGCTCTTGAGTACATGGAAGATGGAATAGCTGTAACTGAGGCACCTGTGTCCAGTTTAAATGTTACCTTCTCTCCATTGAGGCTGATTTCTTTTAACCATTCCTCTTCAGTTGCTTCTGTGTTAACTGTCCCCATGAAAGCTATGTCATTTTCTGTGTCACTGTCCACAATTGCTTCCACTCTTTGAGATGATCTGCAGACCGCAGCGAAATGTCCCTTTTTTTTGCATTTATGACACTCAGCCTCTTTGGCTGGGCACTGTTTCCATGGGTGTCCTGGCGTTTTACCGCATCTTTTACATTTGTCATCGTAGTATGTCTTGTTGACAGTGCTTGGCTTGTACGTAGACTGCTCTGGCTTGCGTGGGGGAGCTTGTCTATAATGTGTTCTCCTTCTGTTTGTGTTTATGGCATCCACATCAGCACCTTTAATTTCTGTGTGTGTCCCTTGTAGTAGTAGTTGTTGTTTCTTTACTTCTTCCTGCTGCCTGACCTGGGTTATTGTTTTTGCCAGCGTCAGGTCTGGGTCTAACTGAAGTCTCTCTGACAGCCTGGAGTCTCTTATCCCGACCACTATGCGGTCTCTTATCATTTCCTCCTTTAAGGCACCAAATTTGCAGTGTTCCACCAGTTTATGCACATCTGTGATAAAGTTCTCTGCAGACTCGCCTTGTTGTTGCTGTCTGCTATTAAACTTAGTACGTTCATAAATGACATTGTGCTTACCAACAAAATGTTCACCAAAGGCTTTTGTCACCTCTGCATAGACTGCCTTCTGCTGGTCCGTTAGTGGTAATGTACTGAGAATGTCGTCGCTCTTGTCACCCATTACGTACAGGAGGGAGTTGACTTGGTAACCGTCTTCTTTTCCATTTAATCCTGACGCCAGTCTGAACCTCTCAAACTGTCTTATCCATTGTGGCCATGAGCTTATTTATTTTTTATTTTATTTATTTTATTTGCACAATTTAAAATTACATAAAGTAAAAAGAAATAACAAATAATGAAAAGTGCAGGGAGAGGCAAAAAA
>JANZLB010000002.1:23948754-23963918 GCA_026167865.1 Notarius quadriscutis | reverse complement strand
ACCTCAACTCCCTCGATCAGAACTGGTCGTGACCTTGGTCTGGACCTCCCAAAGTCAATGACCAGCTCCTTGGTCTTCAGGGTGTTGAGCTACAGATGGTTCCTGTTGCACCACACAGCAAAGTCCCTCACCAGGCTCCTATGCTCCTCCTCTCCGTCATCACTGATACACCCAACGATGGCTGTCTCATCGGCAAACTTCTGAATGTGACGTTATTGTAGTTTTGACATTTTCATTAATTATTGAGCGAGATGCAATAACGCACTTTTTGCAAGCCATTGGAAATCATGCATTCTGTCATACAGTTCATCACTTTGATGCAGGAATAACTTGACATTGCGCAGTTCAAAAAGACAGGGGAGAACTTTCCCACGTGATAAACAGCGAACTTCAGTATGAAAGAAGTTTCGTATGCTCGCTTCCCATTTCTTCACACAGAGCTTTTAAAAAGACGTGTGTTCAGTGTTTTGCTTTTAATCGTTAACTATTTTCACAGACTCGTCCAGGACTGTTAAGACAGTGGGGCTTTTTTTCCCCCCACTGACAGTTGCTCTCTGTGAATGCAACAGTGTGTTGCTGTAGCAGATGGTGCTACTGCATATACACATGCAGCAAGGCCCTTGTATTTTACTGTCATCGCAGTTGCACCATCGGTGCAAATGCCAACGCATCTTGTCCAGTTAGTCAATGTTATTCTGCACAATGAAATTGAGAGTCAAAAAAATCGCTTCTGCTGTGGTGTTGGTCGGCAGGGAGTGACAAAACAAAAATCATGCACAGCACCATTAAAATAAATAAATAAAATGTATTAAAAAAAAAAAAAAAAGATATATAAAAAATAAAATATAATATTGAAAACAAGGCAAATCTCAGGAGATTTGCCTCATTCTCAGAATCAGTGGATCCGTCCATTTGCAGAGAGAAAAACTGACTTTGACGTAAACATGTCACCAGCTGATCTTGGACATTTTCAGCCATGGATGTTATGTACCGCTGGACAGAGTCATTGGACAAAGGTACCCTGTTAATTTCAATCACTTGCTTTCACCCCAAGCATTACGTTAGCCATAACCTTTGCAGCTAGCTTTTAAATAAAGTCTCGCCTATTGAATGAGGTTTGCCTGCTTTTGTGATCAGCATGGATACCCTGGATGAAGCTTCTGTAGTGTTCGTATTTTCTGCAGGCACAAAAACTGTGAGGCTCCCTTTCTTGTGTGATGCTGAAGCTCAACGTTTTCTCTCAAAAAAATGTAGTAGGTTTGACAACGTAATCCTTGTGTTTAGTTTCGAAGTGCTGCTTGAGCTTCACAGGTTTCATTGCCTGGTTGGCCAATGTTTCATAGCACAGAAACACAATGTGGTTTGGGATCCTCCACATTCCCAGTCCAAAAAAAATCCAAATTTGATGTCACTGTGGTATTTTCGTTTCACTTTTGCACTCGATTTTCCATAGTCATGTTGAGTTTCACTACTACTTTGAGGTAGTTCCTGCAGCAAACTATCCTGAGACTCCATATCAATGCTAAGTGAAATCATCATGTCTTCACACTTCTCCACATTCCACGGTCCCTCTACATTCAGAGGTAATGATTATGAAAGTGTAACCTAAACTGACGTAGCTATAGGCAGTGTCGCAAAACTTAATGTCCGACAAATTCAAATAATAGGCTACTGTTTTAATTTATATAGGACTTTATTCAATATAGAAAACAACTAAATCTGTGTTACTCAACTTTGCTTTTGGAGTCACATAAGCAATTTGAAAAAAACATCGATAAAATGTGATATTTTATGACATCAACTCACGGACCACCAGGGGTCCACAGACCACACTTTGAGAAGCAGTGCTTTAGAATTATATCATATTTCGGCAATGCCCGTGAGGGGTTGCCAAAGCGGATGTGTTCCGCATAGGGTTTTTTTTTTTTTTATATTAAAAAAACAAAAAAACAAAAAGACACTGCATGGCCCTTCCTGATGCAACCCTGCCCAATCTATTTGGGCTTGGCACCAAGTATGCACTGGCTTCTACAATCCCAGTGGCTGAGTATTTTACCTAATCCGCAGGTCTTTGAACTATGGGGGAAACTGGAGCACTCAGAAGAAACCCACACAGACGCGGGGAGAACATGCAAACGCCACACAGAACGGCCCCTGTTGGCCATGAGGTTCCAACCTGGAACCCTCTTGCAATGAGGTGACCGTGCTAACCACTGCATCACTGTATTCCCAGAGATACTTTTGTAAAGTTTGCGAGTTTTTTTTTTTAATGCTGTTTTAGCATGAATTTTTGCCCTTGGATTTTGCGAGTTTGCTCTAGTAATCTAATTAATATAAAATTGGATCATACTGACTGTACAGCCACTGCCAGCACCTTTGATCTAAAGGTAGGACCATTAAATAGACATCTTACGTCTAAAGTGCTAATTGTTAATGAACTACTTACTGATCAGGAATTTAATGTACTGTGTTTAACAAACATGGATTAAACCAAATCAGTCTGGAGCATTAAACGAAGCTAGTCCTCCTGGATACAATTATATACACCAGCCTCATCTAACTGGCAGAGGTGGTGGCATCAGTTATTTATAATGATTATCTAGGCGCAACACACAAACCTGGACATAAATTTAATACGCTTGAAGCGCTTCATACAAACATATGTAGCCACAAAAAAGATAAGTCTACCCAGTCAATTCCATTATTTATTATTTACAGGCCCCTGGGGCCATATTCTGAGTTTCTTTCTGAATTTTCGGATTTCATCTCAGACCGGGTCATTTCCTTAGACAAAGCCCAAGTTGTTGGAGACTAATATTCACTTGGATAACTCAGAGGACCCTCTGAAAACAGTGTTCATGTCCATTTTAGATTCTGTAGGGGTTAATCAGATCATCATAAGACCTACTCAAATGATGGTCACACGATCTAATCCTAACATTCAGGTTAAATATAAATATAGTCACACTTCCCCAGTCTGAAGCTGAAATTCATCAGCTCTTATTCAAAATGCATCCGAGCAATAACATGCACCTTGCCATACTACTGTGTCAAACATTCACAACAACTACTTCCAAGTTTTATAAAAAAATAGTATCCCAGAGTTATCAACTTTGAATCACTAAGACCCCACAGAATTTGATCAGGCAACTGAATGGTTCAAGTCAACATTCCATGATACTTTAGATAACGTAGCTCTACTTAAAAGGAAAATGATAGAAAAAAAAATTAGCACCCTGGTATAACAATTACACACGCACCGTAAAACAGACGACTTGAAAATTAGAATGTAAATGGCGTCAAAATTGGTAGTACTCCAATTAGCATGGAAGGAGAGCCTCCTGAAGTATAGAAAAGCTCTTAATGCTGTTAGATCAACATCTCTCCACCCTAATAGAGGATAACAAAAGCAATCCGAGACTTACTGTAGCAAAATAAACTAGGAAAAAAAGACCACTATAGACACATACACACCTGCAATATGTAGCAGCAATGACTTCATGATTTTTTTTTTTTCAATCACAAAATTGAAAATATCCAACAAAAAAATTCAAACTACTAATTTAAGGCCAAACAATTTAAGTAACCCTGGAGTTAACAATATCATATCAGCAATTAGAATATTTACTCATCAAGAAATTTCCACATCAAAATCTTCAACTTGCGTACTAGATCTACACCTACACAACTCTTCAAACAGATATCAGAAGCAACTGAACCTCTTCTAAAAATGATCAATTCTTCCCTTAGAACTGGTGATGTTGCCAAAGCCTTTAAATTAGCAGTTATCAAACCCCTGATTTAAAAAATTAAAAAAACTTGAAAAGGCTGAATAAGTTGTTCACAATTTGTTCTGCTCTGTAGACTTCCAAAGGGCATTTCAATTCAAATCAGTATAGATGCCACATTTGCCATCCTTCCGCTCTACAGCATCCCACAATCAATTGTTGAAGTGATAAGAGTGCTCTCCAAAGAAACCAAGACCGTAGTTATAACAGATGGCAAAACAGACTTCTTTGGCATCACTACAGGAGTTCAAGATGATACTCTTGTGCATTTCCTATTCATCATTGTGCTGGACTACATTCGTATAGACTACGTTCTAGACGAAGCCAGAAGCATCCAGTATGGCATCTTGCAGATCTTGACTTTGCAGACGGCTGCTTTAATATCAGATCTTGTCGTGAATGCAGAATCACTTTTACAGTCACTTGAGAAGGCAGCAAGACTAGTGGGTCTACACTGCAATGAAAGCAAAATGGAGTACATCTCCACAACCTCAACCCCTCACGAGCCATGATCACTCAGGCGCAAGCAACAAGCAAGCTGACAACTTCAAATACCTTGGGTCATACGTTATGGATTCCCAAAAGGATATGAAATCTCAAAAGCATTAGCATGGACAGCATGTAACAAGCTCAACAAGATATGGCACTCTAGCCTTGCAAACAAGAAGCAGGTTTATTGGTTTGAAATGTTGATTGAGCCGATCCTGCGTTATGGATCTGAGACGTGGACACCAACTATGCGACAACAGCAGCAGCTAGATGGGACACACTAATCTACTTCGACATGCCCGAAACATTCATTGGTCAGAGCACACCACACATGAGCAGATATATGGCAAACTTCCCCCGATCTCCCAGAAGCTGACAAAGCACCATCTCCAATTCACCAGTCACTGCCAATGAGCAAAGGGCGAGATCATCCAAGCCACCCTTTTATGGAAACCATGCGGCCCTGTCCATTAAAGGAAAATTACATTCTCAGATGCGACTGCAAGAGATTTGGGAATTGACAGGGTGGATCTCACTAATGCGATGATGGATCAGAGGGTGTGGAATGAGGTTGTTCGGGGCATCTTGACCAGAATGGCTGAATAATGAGTCACCATCAGAGTTCTTGTACATATAGACACATTGTATGAGGGTATCTAAGAAATTATTGAAAAATATTACCTATGCATTTTAGTTTAGATATGAACACAGTTAAAAGGTGGGAAGGCAAATAATACAAGTGTTCTATTCTGACTGATGTGTCATGAAGCCTGAGCATACATCAAAACCAGTGTAATTCAACTTGTGCCATTTCAAATCGATGTTTTAAATGAAAAAAATTTCATATGTACACATTATGTAGCAGCTACCACTATCCAACACACTAATTTGTTGTATAAAACAGTTTATAGGGTGCACCAGCATGTCATTTGTAAATGTACAGAATGGTCAAATTATGAATATATCGCGCACACACACACACACACACACGAACTCAGCAGTGATTTCTAAATTTACTTTGACTTGTATAGTATTTCATTACACACAATACGAACCCAAGATTTTTCATATTTTGTCTGGTCAACTTCATTACACTTGTTGATATACAGTGTTTCAGGCCTGCAACACAATCCAGAAATCATTGGGATGGGGCAATTTAAGGCTCGTAATGAGGTAAAACGATTCGTGAGATTTGAAACAATCACTATCCAGGAAAGGCTTAGTTTCTGAGAAGTAAAGGAGATGAGAATCTCCAGTTTGTCAAATGTGCGAGAAAATTATTGAAATGTTTAAAAACAATGTTCCTCAAAGAAAGATATGAAGGGATTTGGATATTTCACCCTTTACATATTGAACAATTCAAGGAATCTGGAGCAAATTTGGTGCATAAAAAGGGCAAGGGAACAAGCATAAACTGAACACCCTTGATCTCCAATCCCTGAGACTGCACTGAATCAAGAACCAATCATTCATATCTAGCTGATATAATGACATGGACTTGGGATTACTAGAATACGGCACTCCATCCACAAATGCCAGTTACAACTTCACTGTGCAAAATGGAACCCTTATGTTAACTGTGTCCAGGAGTGCTGGACCAGCAAAGCCCAACAGCATCTTTTCTTTTCTATCTCAGGCAGATCAAGACATCTGGCATGGGACCAGTGGACTGTTTTGCTGGGCCACTACTGAGAGAGCATCCTTACAGGATACATCGCAGCCTGGTATGAGAACTGCACCACCCTCGATCGCAAGGAAATTCAGAGGGTGTTGAAGACAACACAGTGGATTTGTGGGTGTGAGCTTCCCGCCTTCCAGATCATTTACAAGAGGCAGTGTGTCCGGAAGGCCCAAAGTATCTTCAGAAACCAAAACAATGTTTGACCTGCTGCCTTCTGGCAAGCGGTACCACAACCTCAAGGCTCAGACCAGCAGGCTCTGGTTCAGTTTCTTTCACCAGGCCATCAAACTCTTAAATGGATGAACAATTTGCATTCACATATATGCACATATATGCACACACATGGAACTTGTACACACAACATACATGCATCCTCCCTTTTGGTAAATACTGCACACCACACTAACTTGTGCACCTTCCTTGCATTATCTCGTATATGGTCTTGTACTGTTTTTATTGACTTACTGTATTTATTAGTACTATTGGTTTTATTTTTATTTTCCAGCATTTGCATACGCTGCTTTGGCAGAAGGCCGAGCCAAAAAATTTTACTCCTTATACTTGTATAATGGATACAACAAACTTGAGTGCTATCACTATGCTTCATGGCACCATCTACTGTACAAGCTCAAGAACGCAATTACTGTACCTTTTAATGTGGAATGGAAAAATTTGAATAAGAAACTGCTGTTTCAATGTTAAAAAATTTTAATGTCCTCAGTTTCGACATTTATGTTGTCTTTGTACGCTTCAGTGAAATATAGCATTTCAATGAATTGTAAGTCATAGTAGTCTGTTTTTAATTTACATTTTACACAGCTTCCCAACTTTTTTGGAATGTGGGTTGTAAATTAATATGGTCTTACTTTAAATACCTAGTAATACCCAAGAAAACCTTGATTTTAGTGTTCTGAATCCTTTTTGAAAAAAAAAGACTAATCTTGAAATAGTCAAGTTAACAGACCTTGAGATTAGGCCAAATTTATTGATTACTTTCAAACTTCTGTTGTTGATGTGAAATGTTTTCCAGTTTTTTAAAATTTAATTTATTGATAAATTCATTATTATTTTCATGTCCTTGTTACATGCCCAATGTAAACGTGATGTCGCTTAACTCATGTTTGACCCATATGCCAATGTGTCTGATGGTAATGTCAGCATAAGGGTGGGAGTGTTCTTCAAAATTCCTTTTTCTGGAATTTTACCATCATGTCACAGTTTGGTGGCAGTTTTCATGGAATCACCCATCTGACATACTCAAGTTTAACTTCAGGACTTAGGTGTGTGTTTTTTTTTTTTTTTTTCCTGCTTGCTGAATTTGTCGTCAAAAGACATTAATTAATAAATTAATGACTTACCGGATATTTCCTGAAGTCTGTCTTCATCTATATTAGGATCAAAGTCACTACCAAGGACATCAGTGCTCCAGGTTTCACTGACTGTCTCGGAGATATCTCGATCATCGGTCAGACCCATCATGTCCCGAATCTCAAATTTTCTGAGTTTATCATCCAGATTATCCTGTGTGGTGGCTAAATACAAAAATCAATTTGCATATTAATACATTATACATAACTGAATAACAAATACATCGTACAAAACATTAGGAACGAACAGGATAAAACACCAGCCATACCAATGACTCTAGATAATGCTCCACATAACCCCACTCGTGTCTGACTTGGAGGGAGCTGACAGAACAAAGTGTAAATTGTTGTGTGAGAAAATCCCAGGAGATCAGCAGTGCTGAACTGCTCAAAATCAGCCTGTGTGGCACCAACAACCATGCTACAGTAAGTTACATAGATCGCCCTTTTTAATGTTTCATGTCAACATTAACTGAAGCACTTAACCTGTATCCACATGATTTTATGCATTGTGCTGCTGCCAGCCGATTGGATAACTGCATAAAACATACAGGTATTCCTATTAAAGTGGATGGTGAGTGCATGTTTCATGTTACGTACCAAATATCAATGACCCCTGAGATGGCTGTACCAGTGAGAGCTTTGTTACACAAATTACCTGATCACCACCATAAGCATTTCAATGTACATTTGTCTGGACATATTGTGCAGACAATAAATAACCTTGACAATTACTAAACAAGTGAAGAGTCTTTGTGAAAAAGTGAACAGAAATTTATTAGGAAGACCAGTATGTCTCTTTTTTTTTTATTTATATATAACCACATCAGTTGGTTGGATACCAAATCAACCGATGTGGCAGCAGCAGGTTCTGAAATATTCAAACTAGCCCATCTGATGCCAACAAATCACCCCATGGTCACTTGGCTCACGTTATACCAGTAACACAAGCTAACTACTGTAGTTTCATGGATGTTCCACAACAGTAAGGGCAAGCATAACCAAAGGAAAACGTTTGACAGGATGTCTTCAAACAAGCAAGCAAGCAAATTAATTAACTTCGTGGACCAACATTTTGTACGCCATTTAAAAAAAAATTAATAAATTATTTTCTCTCTCTCTCTCTCTCTCTCTCTCTCTCTCAAAACCTGCTGAATTCTGGTACACAGTCAAAAATAATGAAAAGTCAGGTTTTGACCAAAACTGCCAAAAAGCTTTGGCAGATCATATCAAAATGGAGACAAGCACTTACTCATTAGGCCATTAAAAATTGTCCTAATAGGAAGACATTAATAAATCTAGCTGCAAGCAGTGACTAAGTGGCCAAGCACTTTCTCCCTCCCTCCCTTAATGATACATGAGGAACAGAAAGAAACTTTCAAACTTCCAGGAAATTAACAGAATCATGATTTAAAAAGGTATAATAATAAATTATTCCTTACTTATACAAATAAGTTGGAACATATGTGGAACATTATTTAAAACAGTTGTAGCCATTGCAAAAGTGCATAAAATTACTTAAAAAAAGTTTTTTTTTTTAAAGATCCCTGTTTGAAAAATGAACTACTGGTCCTGAATGCTTGCTTGTGTTTGGATGCATTTACTTTGTCATTTTATAGACTGTGCCTGACCTAATGCACTGTTAATGTTTAGCATTTCATATGTTAGGATCAGTTTTACTCATTTGTGAATTACAGTGCCCCATAGTGGTGAAATAACTTCTTGGCGCCCTTTACAATATGATCCTTTACACACAAAGTTCGTATGAATAAATTACACCCTTCCTGAGATCACTTATAATAATAAATAAAACAGGATGCATACAGTTTCATGCACTTTACCCTGAAAGAGAAATTTAGTCAGAGTAGCTAACCAAATGAATCAGAAATCCTTTCCCCATTAATTTTAGTGAAAACAGATTAGTGGAGTAAACAGATGAGGCTCATGTTTAAAATGGTGCAAATGACTTACCTCAGTTGATTAAACAAAGACTAATGTGAATGATGCTGGGAATTTTATATCATATTGACCTATATTAAACAAAACTGTCAGTAATGTTGCTTTTCAATATGTAAATTAAGCAACAAATGTTGAGGTAGATGGGGCATCTTTGTGAAATTGAAATAAAATCTTTAAATGCAATTTTCTCCTTTTAAAATACACTAAAGGGCCAAATGTATGTGGACATCTGTCCATCATATGCACTTGTTAAACATCCCATTCCAAAGTTGGTCCCACCTTTGTACTATAAAATTACTTTAGGTTGAAATACATGCAAAAGGAAATGCCTCCATACCCTTCTTTGCCCATTGTTCTGGTACAAGTTAAGCTTTGTTACATCTGTCCAAAGAATCTTGTTCTAGAACTGGGCATGCTTTTTTTTTTTTTAAAAGATGTTTTCTGGTAAAATCTAATCTGGCCTTTCTGTTCTTTACCAGATTACCAGTGGTTTGTATCTACTAACTCTTTGGGTTGGGAACCCACCTTTTAGTGAAGCGTCATCTCCCGCTTAATAAATAAATAAATAAATAATCCCACCCTTAATTGAAAAATTTATTTAGAGAAAAACACATCCCTCATCAAGAAAAAAAATTAACAAACACGTGCCACTATTGGCACCTCTGGAAGTCCTACTGAATACAATGTAACTGAAGCATGTTCCCCATTTAAATTGTACATTTGAGTTGACTGGAGTGTGTCGGAACAAGCTGTAATCCATGACTTCCTGATTGACCGGGGTACAAATATGAGGTCAAAGAGGCCAAATTCCCTTAGTCAGCCATCAACATGGAAAAGCTAAGAGAACCCGCATACCAAATGAGGGAGAAGTGTGTTGACCTTTACAAGTTAGGGAATGGTAATAAATAAATAAATAAATAAATAAATAAAGGCTGCTTGCCTGAAAATGCCCATTTCTACTGTTAGGGCAACAATAAAGTTGACATGAAATGGAACTATTAGAAACTTGCCTGGAAGATGACCCAAGTTTATTTTTAGTTTTGGGGCTGTTTTTTGTCCAAATGCCCCGGAAACCTTGTTAGAGTACATGGCATACTGGACTCCATAAAATACCAGAACATTTTAAATCAAAATTTGGCTGTCTCTGCCAGTAAACTAAAACTGGGTGGTCACTGGATCATCCAGCAGGACAATGATCTGCAGCATATGTCCAAATCAACACAAAAATGGTTAGCTGACCACAGAAGTCTCCAGCTTCTGTCATGGCCATCTCAGTCCCCTAACCTGAATCCCATTGAAAATCTGTAGGGTGAGCTGAAGAGGAGAGTGAAAGGGAGAGGGGCCCAGGACCTGGATGATCTGAAGAGATTCTGTAAAGACGAATGGTTTCAGATGCCCTGCTCTGTATTCTCCAATGATATAAAACGTTATTGGAGAAAACTCGGTGCTGTTTTACTGGCAAAGGAAGGTTGTACAAAAGTATTAAATGCCAATAACAGTGGCACATGTGATTGTTGAAAATTTCTTGAGGGATTTCTCTCTGAATAAACCTATTTCAGTTAAAAGGTTTGATTTTTCCTCATTTTTTTCAGTTTGAGATTAAACTACATCACCAAAATGTGGATTATTTTTTTAACCGTTTTTACTAATCTTTACAAGGGGTGCTAATAATCATGGAAGGCACCGTCTATACAGTAGAAAAATATTCTGACCACATGAAGGGCTTTCCCCCAGGCCACCATGCCTTTTGGACATTATTAAAATGCACATCTTTTCCACAGTTGATAAAGGACTTTTGCACAAAAGATCTCATTTCCGAGTCCTACAGATCCAGCCATGTTTAAAGTAATCGGGAAGAAAGACTGAGTAAAGCAGCACAAACCTTGTTCATGTTCCAGTAGCTGCAGAGCTTCAACACCATTACTGACAGATGGCCCTGGGCCCAAGTCAGACACAGATTCCGCTTCCATGTCCAGAGATGAGACAGAGTTTGAGCGGTTAGATGGCCCTATAGAGACAAACATTTTTACGCTTAAAAACACACAAGCACTTTTTTTTTTTTTTTATAGTTAGGACCAACTGATTTTAAATCAGTCTTCAGTGAATTATGCAGATGATTTTAAGTGCAAACAAATAACTGCAATCAAAACAAGCAAATGCTGAAAATTTTTATACATGTGGGTATGACAACAGTGAGAGACCAACACCTCCTGGTAATTGTGGGAGTACACACCCTCAGAGACGCCTTCCAGATTGTCACTGCATAGAGAGAAGCGGAGGGTTTTGTCAGGTTTGCCATGCAGTTTAGCCTCATCAGATGGGGCATCTCCTTGAGCGTCATCAGAAAGTTGCAAGTTCAGCACCTAAAACACAGACACAATTTTTCTTTACAATACACAATATACCTTCTGCAATTTTCTAAAGTTTATAAAATGTAGGGATTTCTATATAAAATTTTCCAAAAAGGACAAAAAAAAAATCTTTAAAATTCATTTGATTTTGAAATTAATAAGACTGCTGGATTCATACATTTTTAAACATCCATTTCAGGCTCTTGGTGAAGGAACCAATTAAGAAAAACCTGGAGTCTCAATTATCAACCGTGTTTCAACAACTGTGTCTCTAAACCATGCATAGAAATGTTTTTACCTCTAGAATGCAATTTATCAAATTCTTGTAGATAGTGTGTATACCCTCTTGACCATGCATATGCAGGAACCTCTAGTAGTACAAATCTAAACTGATCATGAGGAATTCTCATCCAGTAGTGCCAATCATATCGGCATAATTAGAGTAATTACTGATTTTGGTGCTCACAACAAGGTGAAGACTGGTGATACAGATGACAAAGCAAAATGATATTTTAAAAAACCAAACAAACACCACATTGAAAGATTACCTGGAATAACACCTTAAAATATGGGTTTGGCACATGATGTTTTGAGCAGGAAAGAACATGATTTTAGAAGCACTAGAAAACACCTGTTGAAAGTGATTAGGCTCACCAGGTAATTTCACTTGCCCAGTGTAGTTACAGTTTATCTTTAGTCTAGGGTGTGGCAGAGGAGGCAGAATCATGTGGACTGCTGGGTGATTACCGGCACTCCTTTTTAATACATCGTCTTGCAAGGAGACATTCTGAGCATAGAGTGCCAGTGGTGGCAAGTGAAGCATCCTAATTTGACAGCCTAATTTTGTTGAGCTTGTGTGCTTGTGAAAGTGACTTGTTTCTTTTCAAGAACTGATAGTGATTTTTTTTCCTCTGCTTAAAAGCATGGCTCACAGAAACACATACACCTGCCTCCCAAGCCCTCTTACAACAGCTATGGTAAAACAGGATTTTGAGACAGGCAAAATTCAGTGAGAAACTGAAGACAGGTCTGTCATTTATTTCAGATTGAGGTCAATAAATCAGTATTTCAGGGGTCAAGAGTTTACATACACCAAGTTTGCCATCTCTTTAAAAAGCCTGGAAGATTCCAGAAATTGATGTTATGACTTTTAGAAGCTCTAAATTAAATCTCATGGATGGGGGAGAAAAAAAAAAAAAAAAAAGTATAAAAAAATTAAATAAATAAAAACCCATACCCACTTTGGGTCAAAAGGTTAATTGACCCAGAACAACAACAAAGGCTTTGGAAGTATCAGAAACTAAAAGTATGTGAGCTCATCACCATGGTCTGAAAGGCTGTTCTGCAAGAACATACCAAAAACAGCATAAAAAGCCAGGCTGTAGTTTGCAGGTGATCACCAGCTTTTTAGAAGCATACTCTCTGGTCAGATGAAACAAAAACTGCACTGTTTGGCCATAATGATCAGCACTAAGTGTGGAGGAGGTGGCGGGGGGGTCAGCACGGTCTCCTCACAGCAAGAAAGTTCTGGGTTCAAGCCCAGTGGCCGACAAGGAGCCTTTCTGTGTGGAGTTTGCATGCTCTACCCATGTCTACGTGGGTTTCCTCCAGGTGCTCCACTCCCCCCCCCCACAGTCCAAAGATATGCAGTTAGTTTAACTGGCTACTCTAAATTGTCCATAGGTGTGAATGGTTGCTTCCCAAGCCAGGAAATGGAAAAGCACTTGGTGTAAAAATATGCTCCAATTAATGATGTGTGGATCGATAGGGTCCACACAGACCTAGCAACAGTGTTGGACAAGGGAGATGATGGAGGAAAAAGGATAAGGCTTTTAATCTGTAACACATGGGGATTGGCAGTATCATGGAGTATTCTGCTGACAAAGGGACTGGTGCATTTCAGAAAATAGATTTTTTTTTTTTTTTTTTAAAGCACAAGGTGACAAGATAAGTGCTTTAAACTAGAATTTGTAGCAGCTGCTATGAGCAAGTACCAGTCCACAAGCATTTGCTTAAAGTGAGAGTGAGGCAAGAGGACAAGTGCAGGAGAATGCACCGATATTTGCCATGGCAGCCAGGCTCCTGCAGAACAATTTTCCAGAAATGTAATCTATTGAATAACTGAACCTGGGGCTGATGGAGTGAAATAGAATGAGCTCTGTAGCAGTGCCTAAGGTGTCATTTTAAAACCGAAAATAGTGCTCCAGTGTCAGCTAAAATGGCTCAATTTCCTCTCTCGGGCACCACAGATTGTAGAGGTGCCAGGCTGGTCTTTAGGCACTTTTTAATGGTTCTCTCTGTGAAATAGTTCCAGTCTTCAAGTTTTTTTTTTTTTTAACCATGAGTTTCCTGCTTGTGTTGGTGTTTAAACTAAACCTCCCCCATCAATAATTTTGCACTTTTCATTCATCAGTTTTCACTTTCCCCCTTCTGCTGCATTTTCATTTTCTGGAAGAAAGCTTTTGTCTTTATGTCTAAAAACAGCAAGCAGAGGCTATCCACTTTGGATCTGTCTAAAATCACCTCAAAGCTTTGACTAAAGTGCAATTAAGAAGGCAAACATTCAGCTTCCTCAGTGTGTTGAGTGCAAGAGGTTTAGTCATTCTTCTACTGTGAGTAGAAGTAGCTTTATTTGTGACGCATATATTAGTTAGATGGAGAAGATGACAGCATTGCAGCTGCGTATCCAAATGCTACAAAAGGTTAGCAGAATTTTAGTAGGAGAAAGTCTGGAGTTAGCAAACTCTAACTGCAGCATTCAAGCTCTCACAGCAGAGTACACGGGTGACAACTTGGATTATGCCACCAAGTCGAAGTTAATGTTAAGGCTTGTTAGTACAAATAAGGAGGTGATGACAGAAAATGTCATATTTTTATATATACACACAACATTTTATACATCTGGGTTTCCCCTAAAGCATCATAGTGTAGCAGCCCTGCTACGCTTAGTGAAATGCTGCTACCCATTAAACCGCCGCCCAGTGACGCTTACAATTTAGGCCTACCAGGGATCGCATTAATGCAGAAACTGTGCATTTTTACACACGTGTCCCCAAAAAAATTTTTAAAAAGGCATGTTCCAAGTTTTAATGCGTCCCAGGATACATGGCTCCCACTTCAATTTTTCCCCCGATTGCCTTGGCAAATCTGTTATGTTGTTTAATAAACAAACATGAACAGAACAAAAAGGGTCACAGTATCATGGTCGCCTTTGCATGAGGTCATGGCAACTGCAGATATCTGGATGTGGGCTTTGGACGCAATACATTTTATTAGACAATGCTTGGCAAGACTAGCTGCATATATTTGTTCTGGAGACTCTGCTAAAAACGCCATAAGATACGCAAGCTCTGGGCTCTGGTTCGTTACTGAAATAAGGCCACATTTGAGCTTACCTTTGTCATAAGGTATTTTTCTTGGGCGGCACGGTGGCGTAGTGGTTAGCACAGTCGCCTCACAGCAAGAAGGTTCCGGGTTCGAACCCAGTGGCCAGCGAGGGCCTTTCTGTGTGGAGTTTGCATGTTCTCCC
>JANZLB010000002.1:23913127-23923739 GCA_026167865.1 Notarius quadriscutis | reverse complement strand
ATTTACACCTTTACTGATTAAAAAGTGTCTAACTTGTGACCGCAGCCCCAGGAAACCACCACCTAAGCAGCACATTGCTCCTCACAAACCACTCCCGTGGTTCTGAGGAGACAGCAGCACTTCAGTACCACCGTTCTGGACAGCCAAAAGCAGTGTGACCATAGGGTGGGGCCCGGTGATTACACACAGCTAGATCAATATAATCGACACCTCAAACCATGCTCCTCAAGCAGCCAGGAGAGTATAAAGAGGCGCTGCAACTCCAAGGTTAGTTGGGTTAACTGGATGCATGTCCACTTTCTCTCTCTCTCTCTCTCTCTCTCTCCCCCTCTCTCTCTCACACACACACACACACACACACACACACACACACACACACACACACACACCCCATCTCTGTCCAAGCAACCTCACAAACACAAAGGACTACTATGACAATGGTGAGTCTGAGCACCCTGCACAGTTCACCAGCAAAAGCCTCTGGATTGACCCAGGCGCATCTAGCCCCTGCCTGCCACCACACCTTAGGCCAGTTTGGGCTCTCAGACACCTACATTACCTGCACTGCTCACACTCTCTCCCCCCCCCAGTATTTCATTAAATGCATGTCCTTATCCCACTGAGACCTGGGTTGTGTGTTGGACAACTAGCCAGATGGACACTTTGATGAAAACCACCAAATGCTGGCTGCAGTCCAAGCACACTCCGCTAGGCAGGTTGCAGAGGATCGTTTTCTTTAGATAATGCCTCCAGAAGAGTGCATGGATATTAGGATGAAGGCACCCAAGACAACCGCAGAGCTGGTTGGGGCTCTCAAGTGTGCCTTGGCAACCTTGAACATTAGTAAACAAGAAGCTACAAAGCCATAACAAACCCCCACTGAGCCCCCACTTCCTAGGCCAAAAAGGAGGCCCTGAAGGTATCCCTCCATGTCCAGCTCACCCTCCCTTGCCCCTTGAAGAGTCCATGCTCACTGTGCCCAAGCCCAGAAACTGGCTTGCTGGCTGCATTGTCCACTCGCTCACCAACCCTCCTGGTGCAGATCGAGGAACAGCCAATGCAAACGCTCCTGGACTCTGCAGTACCACCACACTGGTTCGGCCCTCCATTGTGCCTGTGGGGTACCAGGGTACTGTCAAGGTTGCCTGCATGCATGGGGATAAATGATAGATGGCCACCACCCATGTCAGAATTGGAGATGAATAAGGTGAGTGAAAGTTGACTGTGTGGTTCTTGTGCCCCTCCTAAGACAAGTCTGGCCTGAGTTCCTTGCTTCCAGGTGAAAGACTATGCTGAGCACCTCCCCAAGGCCCATGGACTGCATCCTGCCACTTCAAGATGTGCTCCCCAGCCAGACACATGAGGACACAAACCCACTGTTGAAAGAGAGTCACAGACCACCTAACTGAAGGTTCAACTTAAGCTGCTTGCCATGGTCCACTGCACAAAGGAGTTTAGGGTAGAGTAGAACTCCTCAATCTCACGCTTGTCATTTTGTCATGCCCCACATGAAACAAGGATAGTTTTTGGGTTGCCCCGATGACAACTATTCGTCCTGAGATTTTGTTCAAGGATGTAACTAGGGCTATCAGGGAAGAATACACCGCAGTACCAACACTACCGATGGTCAAGTTAGCTACGTTCTTAAGTGCCGAGGCGGTGAAGAGTGTGTTGGTGCCAAGTTTGTGGGCAACAATAATCAGGCTCGTCATCTTTATGCAAGATGCGATGTTCTTGAATGCAGACTCCAGAAATCGTGCCGAACATGAGCTTATTAACTCTGCTAGCAGGGATTTATAAGCAAGGGCTCTACAGTTCAAAGTTGATATAATAAACATGCTGTTGGGTGTTAAGAGGCCTTTTTTCGGTCAAGTATCAGAATGCAGCTGTCCCTTGGGATTTAGGATACACTCATCATTAGATGTGGTAGCATCTTCTGACCTAGAAAAAGACAGGTTGGTGCTGGAGTTAACCAGCCTCTCTCAGGCTTTAACCGAGGTGCTGTCTAAGGACTCCATAATGTTTTCAAATGGCTAAGTATTAAACTATGATGTGGTGATTCGCCGCATCTACCACTCCACAGTCATTCACTGACTGAACTAGGTGACCATGGCCAAAGACCTAACTGAAGGTTCATATGCCCAGCACCATTGAGTGCCACCGTTTGTCAAAGTAATTCCAGCTCATCCACCAACATTACACATCAACCCTGCTGCCCAATGTTTCGCCTGTATCCCTAAGCAGAGTGGCTACCAGGTGCTATGCCTTGCCAAAGGGCAACCCATGTTTGGTCCAGGACGGCTTATTCCCATATTCGCCGATAACGGCCTCCAGATATGGAGGTTCCCTCATTTTGATGATTATGGCTTACAGTTCATGAAAATCAGAAATCCAGTATTAGAATAATTTCCTAAGATCAAACAAGAAGGATTTACAATACAAAAGAAGTGTCCAACTTCTGAAAAAAAGTATACGTTATTTATACACCCAATACTTGGTTGGGGCTCCTTTACCATGAAGTACTACATCGATGCGGTGCAGCATGGAGGCGATCAGCCTGTGGCATTGCTGAGGTTTTACTAAAGCCCAGGTTGCTTTGATGGTGGCCTTCAGCTCATCTGTATTTTTGGGTCAAGTGTTTCTCATCTTCCTCTTGACAATACCCCATTGATTCTCCAAGGGGTTCAGGCCAGGCAAGTTGGCTGGCTAATCAGGCCCAGTAGGGCAATTCTTCAGCAGAGAGGGCAAATTATGAAATTAAGATTGCCTTATCAGCTTAAATGATATTGAAGTATGGAATCCAAGGCAAAATGTAACAAAACACATTTAAAAAAATTTACAGCAATGTCACTTCAGAGAAATATTAGTTTGAATTTTAAGAAATGTTCAATTTCTGACAATCCCATTACTGACTTTTCCTTCCTTGTAAACAATTGTTCAGAGTTAAACAGCCAATTTTTCTCTGCTTTTTTTTCCTTTAAATAAAGGAGTCAAAAGACACCCCACACAGTATGAAATTATGTAAAAATACCATTATCTTGAGTACTGCAACTATAAAAAAGTTACCACATTTTGCTGTAAATGTAATTCCATTACCAAAAAACTACCCAGCAACATCATGGCGAGCAAACCATTTGGCACTGTGGGTAGGTGCCAAGTCCTGCTGGAAAAGGAAACTGGCATTCTCCATAACACTCATCAGCAGATGGAAGTATGAAGCGCTCCAAAATCTTCTGGTCGACTTTGGACTCAATAAAACACAGTGGACCAACACCAGCAGATGACATGGCATCCCAAATCGTCACAGACTGCAGAAGCTTCCCACACCTTGGATTCTGTGCCTCGCCACTCTTCCTCCAGACTCCAGGACCTTGATTTCCAAAGGAAATGCAAAATTTACTTTTCATCTGAAAAGAGGACTTTGGACCACCTAAGCAACAGTTCAGTTCTTTCTCTCCTTAGCCCAGCTAAAATGCTTCTGATGTGTTGTCTAGTTCAGGAGGGGCTTGATATTAGGAATGCAATAGTTGTAGCCCCTTTCATGATGTCCGTGTGTGGTGGCTCTTAATGCACCAACACCTGCCTCAGTCCACTCTTTGTGAAGCTTACCCAAGTTCTTGAATTGACTTAATCCTCTCAAGGCTGCAGTCATCTCTGTTGCTTGTGCACCTTTTCAGCAATTACCTGTAGCTTACCCTCCTTGTGGAGGGTGTCCATCATCTTCTGGACAAATGTCAAGTGAGCAGTCTTCCCCATGATCATGGTTGCATGTACTGAACCTGACCAAGAGATGCACAGTATTTATATGGTTTTACTCAAACTCGAAATGAAATATTTGAATATTGGGATGCTTTTTTTTTTGTGCTGTAGGCCATAATTATCAAAATTAAAATAGAAAAATGCTTGAGTACATGCAATGAGTCCAGAATATTAAATTCACTTTCTTAAATAACTGATGGAAAATATTGAATTTTTTCCATCATATTCTAATTGCTTGAGATGCACCAATATAGATTCTGCACATGCATTTAAACAAACTATTTTTCCAATTCCTTTAATAAAAAAAAGACCACCAGTTGCAGTCATGAAAGATAGGTTTTGGAAATTACATTGATTTTGGTAATAAATATACCAAGACATGACAGTTACACACGTTATAAAATTTAAACGTAGAAAACCTCTCCCACACACAGTCTCAGCTCTGACATCATCCTGGACAAGCTACTGATGTTCCTTTCCATGGACCTGGTCATAGCATGGTGTTTGGGTAGCTCCCAGCCCAGCTCCTCCTCTTGCCACTGTTCCCACGTGGTCCCTATGGCGCAGTCTTGATGCTGCCTGTTCCACAGCCATTTCTGCTCTTCACTCCTGCCTCTGAAACTTTGGGGTCACACTTGAGTCTTCGTACTGTAACATGTCCCTTACCTGCATTATCTTAAACTCCTCCTTGATGGACTTCAAAAGGGAACCTTCGTGCACATGTGCTTCCACAGAGAGCAATGCTACTCAAGCTCCTTGGCAAACCCATCCATAACCTCAAGAAGCAACCAGACTCTCCTCAGGTTCTGCAATGGTGCAGATAGAAACCTCAAAAGGAGCAGTGACTTTTCACCACAGCCTTAAGTGGGGCTCTGAGACCAAATGCCTCTGTTGGTGCAGGGGGATGTCTGAATTCTGATAATCCAGTTGCACTGTAAGACAGCCACACCGAGAGTTCAGTCATCTCAGCAAAAGTAGGTGCTTATTTACTCATTACTGACTCTTTTTGTACATTACAGCATCATCATACATTCAGCACGAGTTGCAACAGTCAGTTTGGATTTTAAACCAACTTTTGATACTGCAGATGCCACACTCCCCTGGGTCTTTTGTTTACTCGCATGTCACTGGAAGAAAACAGAGGGAAGTGTACTGGAGTGCTGTGGTGCACATGACCAAGAAACAACCAGCCTCCTCTGCCCAGCATCATGTTCACTAATGTTCAGTCTTTGGAGACATTGTTTGCACATATCCAAACCAGAAACCCTGGGTTAACAGCAAGATTCACACCAAGCTCAAAAGCACATGCCTCTGCCTTCAACTCGGGTGACCCAGACAACTACAAAGCAGCCAGATACGACCTCCAGAAGTGCATTAGGAATGCCAAGAGGGACTACAAGAACAAAGTGGAATCCAACTACCACAACTCTGACCTCAAACACATGTGGACTGAATTGCACTGCACCACAGACTACAAAAAGGAAGAGTTAGTGTCCAGCCCACTGTGTCTTAACATGTTTTGCTAATAGGGAAGCAATGATGACGAAGCAAATTTTTCCATTTCAGTGCACATAATTAAACATTAACGAAGTATATTTCATAGAAATGTTTAAATCTAAATGTTTTCCACCTTTTGAAAAACTACCTATATCGATAACAATAAAATCAGTACTGTTGTGTATGCAGTCTCAAGAGAATGTTTAACTTGGCTGGAGAAATATAAAGCTATCTGCTTACCTGGTAGCCATCTTGAAAAAGTATTCGCAGATGTGCTGCTTCAATGAAAATCAATTTTTTTTTTTAAATAAAAACTGTATAAACAGTCTTTCAAAAAAAATGTTATGGAGGATGAGCAGCGGATCAGTCATGGACACTTCATTTTTTCCATCATTATTATTATTATTATTATTATTATTATTATTATTATTTTTGAATACTGAGTTAATAGTTTGTCATTTGAAAACACCTAGTAGAATATCCATTTTTTGTTTTACACTGTTTAAATTACAACATAACATGCATTCAGACAGAGCTGGAAGAATTGTGGCAATGAGAATTTCAGCAGAAAATGCAATAAAATACAAAAAGATCCATGCTGAAATTACTCAGTGCAAGGTAGAGAACACATATGTAGTTTAGTAATAAAACAATTACATGTTTTATATTTAACATCATTACTGCCGTGGTATTTTTATGTTAATGATTGTCAAAACACTTGTGATCTGCTTTGCTGAATAAAATCACAAGAGATCCATAAGTACACCCTGGTGATGCACATGTTTGAATGCGGGGTCCAGTGGGAAATTCACAGCTTGGGAATAAGGCCACGGCTGTTTCAAGAACATCATACCCAAAACAGGACACAAACCTTAAAATGTTGATTATCTATAATCTTAATTTTTGGTAATTTTCTTCTGTTTCTTAAATACCATAAATAGTGCTTGACTGACAAATATCACGGTTACTAAAAACCTCATTTATATTAAAGCAGTTTGAACATAATCCATGCAGACACCAATGGTAACATTTGCAAGGACTCTTAAAAGACCTCATACCCAAATGGGCTGTGACCCTGAAAAACCATTCCCATAGACAATTTAAGTGGCCTCTGCACTGAAATAAGCCTTTTTATTTTTTTATGAATGGGTAGGAATTAAAGCAAAAAACAACTTTGGTAAGGAATATCAGTTTCTGACATTAATGGGGGAGTTTAGAAAGACTTTAATAAACAAACAGTAGTAGGAACTGGACGACACTGAACTGATATACATATCAGCGCATAACACCTTATGTTAACCCTCTGGGGTCGAGAGCTTTGCCGGCGAAGCTCAGCAGGTTTAGAATGAGTAGATCATGTATTTAGATAAAATATCTTCAAGTTTTTAAATCATACAAGCATGATAAACATACTGACAAACTTTATACTTTCCTATGTGCCCACTGTCAAATAATATATATTTAATTACCTAAATTAGAAGAAACAAAACTTGTCACCTTACTCAGTCACACCAAAATTGGAGCGCTGAGCTCCCACTGATGCATTCATAAAAGACTATTCACATGGTAACGTTACGATAATCACTTTCATTCTTTCAGTTTCGAGATGGCACACAGATTTGGTCAGAAGGCGCTTCAGATGATTCAGGACAGCGATTCAATTCAATCTTGAGAACCGCAACACTGATGAGTGGTGTCATTTTTTACTTTGACTTGATCCAACCTAAGAGCAACTCGAGCAAGTGTAAATATTTCTTATGAGCATATTGGTTGATATGCGTGTGGTGTAGTACATACACAGGGAAAACAGCAGCAATTTTTCCCCCACACTTAAAAGTATTTTCCTCTATTTTGAGTTTAGAGAGCAAAATTTGGAGTTAGAGTGGGAGCAAAAGTACAAAGTGATTGTATAAAAGAGTTAGTTGTGGCTCTGAACTGAGTAAGAGTTCATTTCAAGACACATTGAATAGTCAAATACCACCACAGAGTAAAGTATTAAGACTGAATTGAGTACGGAAAACCAGTCAAAAGAGTAGCACTTTTTATAGAGAGGCCAAATGTTATCTGGCATAGAGTAAATTTTACTCAGGCAAATTTCCTGTGTAATCTTTGCATGCTTCTTGAGTAAACAATGAGCACTGGTGCTTGTTTGCTCCCTTTTCTCCTTTGTCTTTTTCTGGCACTCTAATGATTTTGGCATGCTCTGATATTGTCAATTTCAAGAAATCTAAGCAGTATTTTCAGTCACGTGACTTTTGTATTTCGCGCAAGTTGAGCTATAATGATATCCATGTAGTACGTCATGATTGTACTTATTTAAAAATAGCAGACAAAGGACGACGTTATAAAAGCAGTTTTAGAACTGTGTTGTAACGTGTGAAAAACATTACCTTACCCATTGTGACGAACCATTCTGATCACTTGGCCTGATGGGATTAAGAGTCGGCAATGGGAGAGGGTATTCACTTCTCATTGAATGGATTTTTTTTTTTTTTTTAACTCCGTGAATACCCATCCCACTGCCAACCATTTATCCCAAAACAATAGGACACTTTTTTGATAGCCAATTAATTGTCCAAATCAATGGAGCAGATTTAAGGTTTCTGTGCTTAATACATTCCCAAGACTGAACAGATATCACCTCAAGTGATCAAAATGGTTTGTCACAATGGATAAGAGTTCTTGTTTGTTTGGGGTTTTTTTTTTTCTAAATGGGAGATCCATGGAGAAAATTCCAGGCGCATTCTCTCCCTCTGCTTACTCATTTCTGCAGAGCATTGGAGTGCAGTTATTTCAAGCTACATTTCACCAGATACAGTTTCCGTATCCACAAAGAACAGCTCTACAAGTAAACTGCGTGTAGTCCGCTCATTTCTGAACTGCCAAAATCTTATGGTAAATGCCCGCTTCAGGTCTTCAAACACACAGCTGTGCTGGCTCCAGTTGTAATCCTTGCTAGAAAAGGTCTCTTGGCATGTTGGAAAATGTCAAATTCCCCATCTTAACCAGGTTGCATGCCGAGTTTCATTTCAGTCACACAGAAACTCAAGCAAAAGTCAAATTAATCCACCTTCGCCTGCAATTTTAGAGTGCGTCAAGTGTCCAGATCAGCAAATCAAGTTAGCATTTTCTATGACTTTTCCTCTGATGTAAAAATATCTAGATTTTGTTTAGCAAAATATTTTTAGAAGCTTACCATGGCTCAGCCACCACATTGTGATGGATAACCTATGGTAAACTGCACTGATGCCCTCCAGAAGAATTATCTGTGATTTAGCAATCTTGCATGAATAACTTCAAGTTAACAACAAATACCACAAAGTCCATTACATCAAGTTAAACATGTTTTCTGCACAACGCATTGAATTATGCAATGGTCGTGTTTCAACTGTGCTGATCCAGCCCCAAATGCCACTTCAGATATCCAATTAAGCTGTTCATTTCACCAATCACTGAGGGAGCATCACTGAGAAGCTCTCACAGCAGCAAACTTACTCAACAGTAAATTTGTCTTCCATCCAGTCTGACATTTACTGATCTAGTTCTATGCAACAGCACAACTTAAGTTCTTGATCGACTTGGCATGCATCAGTTACACCACAAAAATATTGATAGCTGTACTATACTCATGTTGTCCAATTCAAAGTAACAAATGTGAAAATGCTTTTTCAATGTTTTTAAACTGCAGCATATGAGTTCATAATGTCTTTCTAAATTATTCCTATAATTCCAAGCACACAAGGCATGAGAAAATGCCAGGATGAGTAAACAAGTACAGAGATGTCCATTCAAGGTTAAATTTCTTAGACATAGAAATTAAAGAGCTCCCACTGCCAGTAAAGCAAGCCATCATTAGACTGAAAAATCAAAAATCCAGAGAGATAGAAATAAAATAGGGCACATTCTTAAAAACAATACACTGGTGAGCTCAAGATCTTCAAAGAAAACTGTGCTGGATGTCGATTGTTTCCCCTGGTCAAGAAAAACCTGTTAACAATTGACCAGAACACCACCACCTCGGACGTAGGTGTATTTGGGCGAGAGTAATTAATCAAGGAGATGCCATTGCCAGAGTAAGTACAGAAGTTTTACCACAAGATGTAAACCTTTGATAAGCCTCAGAGTTTGCAAAAAACCCCAAACACATTTCTGGAGCAACATCCTATGGACAAATGAGACAAAGGTCAACTTGTAGCAGAATGATGGGAAGAAAAGGGAAGGAACTGCTCACGATCCAATGCGAACTACCTGATATTATAGGGTTGACATGCATGGCTGCCAATGGATTTGATGCCCTTGTAATCTGATCAAGTCAAATGCTTCAAAACCCAGTAGAAGGTACACAAGAAAAATTACACAGTTCCCCCTAAAAGTATTGGAACAGCAAAACCCATTCTATTGTTTTGCTATACACTGAACACATTTACATTTGTGATCAAATGAGACGATTGATCAGGATTTCAGCCTTCATTGATATTTAGAACTAGAAGTGTTATACTACTTAGAACACAACAACTTTTGTTTAAGCCCACAGATTTTTCAAGTGACCAAAAATCTTTCAATGTGTGACTGACCAGTGTTTCTTGTTGCTCCCATGAGTCATGTTAGATTGACTGTTTAAACAATTAATAGCTCTGAATGTCTCCTCTTAGTGTTAGCCCCGGGTTTCACTTGTTAATACTTCATTTGTTATAAAGCATAAAAAGGAACCAACATGAAGACCAGAGAACTGTCTATGGGAGAAAAGGAAGCAATTTTGAAGATGAGAAAAGAGCCAGTGTACAAGCATTGGGCAAAGCCAATACAACAATTTGGAATGTCTTGAAAAAGAAAGCACTAACAACCAGTTAATCCAAGGAAAACAATAGCAGTTGACAGAAATGCAGAAATTGCATGGCTTCATTAATGTTTACTGATGATGGTAACAGCACAATGGATTCAGATGTCTACAGAAACATTGCACTTTGCTGTAAATTAGCATCCAGTCTAATTGGGAGGAACATCATGCAGCACAACAAAAGGACTTTGTTGTGTGGTACTGCAGTACAAACCAGGAAAAGCATCACAAAAGAACACAACAGCTTGATTGCAACCAAACATTAAGTGTGAGAACCATCTGTTCCGATAGTTTTGCTTCATTAAAAATTGGGTGGTCTACTGGTGTGCGTCGAGATGGATATATAAGGAAATGAAAGCTGAAAGGCCGATTTATAGTCTCATTCATCATTGGATCTCAAACCCACATGTATTCATTGTATAGCAAAAATAAAAATACAGTTCCTTGAAAAAGTATTCATACCCCTTGAACTTTTTCACATTTTTCCACCTTACAACCACGAACTTAAAAGTTTTTTAT
>JANZLB010000002.1:23621222-23635635 GCA_026167865.1 Notarius quadriscutis | reverse complement strand
ATGTCCATCCCCAAATCACAACTTAATAAGGCGTGTAGTCTACCGGGCGGAGGCATCCCCATCGACGCCGTTGGCGTCGAGTTCTATCTAGTTCATACAAGCTACAGTCAGGACAAGGAGAACCAAAATGGGGTCATTTTAAATATTGAGTGGTTTATCAGATGTATTCCATTCAGCTAGCATGATACTGAACGAGTCGAAGACGAGTTCAATATCATGGTAGCTGAATGGAATATATCTAATATACTATGAAAAAAAGCCAGCCAATATCATTATTATTATACACATTCCTTTTGGGGTGTTCAATGTGTCTTTCTCTTTCAAAATTCTCTCAAAATCTTCCCTATTTAATGAAGCAAACCTGGTGGCCATGTTTGTTTATAAATTGTCACAGTCCCTCACTATCACAGAAGTTTTACGTCTCCGACATGTGACATGTTGTCTTGCCAACCATTCTGTACATCAAGGCTGTAGCTATGGAGTCAACATTGGTTCTGCTATACAGTATACTATACAAATAGGCAATAAATGAAAGCTATTACTGTCTTGGGCGGCACGGTGGTGTAGTGGTTAGCACTGTCGCCTCACAGCAAGTAGGTTCTGGGTTTGAGCTCAGTGGCCAACAAGGGCCTTTCTGTGTGGAGTTTGCATGTTCTCCTTGTGTCTGCGTGGGTTTCCTCTGGGTGCTCCGGTTTCCTCCACAGTCCAAATACATGCAGGTTAGGCTAATTGGTGGCTCTAAATTGACCGTAAGCGTGAATGTGAATAGTTGTTTGTCTCTCTGTGTCAGCCCTGTGATGACCTGACCACTTGTCCCTGCCTCTTGCCCATAGTTAGCTGGGATAGCCTCCAGCTTGCCCGTGACCCTGTACAGGATAAGCGGTTACAGATAATGGAGGGATGGATATTCCTGTCTGCATAATTTACGCATGCAATACAAATGACTTACACTTTACTCAGACTTCAAGTGGGCTTTCTGACAAATAAAATGTACAGTAATAAAGATATTAGCGTTAGTTGAATACATCCGTGAGCACCATTGTTGGTTGCTGGGTGGATGTGTGGCTAATTAACATTCCAGGTAACTTAGCAATGATGGTTAATATTACTGATGGTTGATGGATTAATGCTCTCAAATCAGCTGGTTTTCACCAAAAATGTTTGTTTCCACACCATGCAATTGACACCTTTTAGCAAAATATATATGGGGAGAGATATGTCACTTAATTGAAAATCACTTTGTGTTTGAGTGTAGTCATTCGTAGTGATATATTCACTTAGTTAATGTAGTCATTAATAGTTCTGACTTTCGAAATAGTTTGTGTCAATCAAGTTACTGAAGGTTTCTGAAAACACACACACACACACACACACACACACACACACACACACACACACCAGTTTCCCCCTCAGACCTTTAAGAGCCTTGAAACTTCACCTCTTAAGGTGTTGGTTTAATTGATGGTTATTAATGTTTTCCCTCTTCAATTGCTATTGTTGCTACAGTTACTGGAAAATATCTTCAGAGTAAAAATCATATCTAACTTAAATTAATTATTATTAATTAATATTTAATTAATGTTGATAAATTATTGTTCACTACTACTACTACTACTACTACTACTAATAATAATAATAATAATAATTTTGATTAAATATTTCCATCACCTCCTCACGAACCCATAGTTGAGATGTTTATTTTTATGTGATGTAAAATTCTAAAAGAAGGGTTAAGAAATTTTTCAATTTCTTTGTAAAGACAATAAGCTAAAACTATTTAATGAAACTTAATTTTAAGGGTGTGGCAAGTAACATAACACTAATAATAATAATATTTTTTAATAAATGCAAATTTCTTACCCAACATGAAATTACTAAATAATTTATTAATACAAACAAATAAAAATCTTAAGTTTTATCAGAAATAAATGCACTACTACCTGTGGTGAGGATAAAAGCCAGCAAGGGCAGAAGCCCAAATTTTTCCATGATGTACTATGGAAGGTTAAAGCACACAGAATGTGTTCCTGCATTTATGTGTGTGTTACTGAACATCTGCAATGATCAGTCACCATTCTGTTTCTCAGTTATCATAGTTTTGAAATATTTAATTAATTATTTTTCTTTTTTTTTTTATTTCAGTTTAGTTTTAGTTAGTTTTAATTACTTAAGTGCATAACTAATTTTAGTTGTTGGTTTTTTTTTTTGAAGAATTGACTAATTTTTAGCTAGCTTTTATTCAGTTTTAGTGTTTGTTTTTCAGGTATTACACAGGCATATATATCCCATAATAATGAGATAGGATACGACTTGTTTACTTCTGGCACAATTAGACGCCATATTGGTTTGCTGATCCTTATCATAGATACATAGATATTACATTTAGCATTTTTTTTTCCTGAGCGCCAGTGTCTTTTTTTTTTTTTTCCCCCTTTGAGTCTAATGTAAAGGGAAGACTGCATGTTATACTCAGGCTCAGATACTGGCTGCAATAACTGATTTAAATAGGGAGGAGAGAATCCAAGAATAGTTTTATACATAGGCATAAACCAGTAGATATTGTGACAAGTATGCGACAAGGGTCATTTGACCAGTGAATATAGAAGGCAGTGGTGTGCTTTGAAGGGGGCTATCACAGCAAAATTGAATAGCAGAATGATAGCTTGTGTCAAATTTAGTGTTCCTTTGCATGCCAACCTATAAACTGTCCTCATAATCAAACAAGGGAAATATAGTCATTTCAACAATCATGCTTTTGGCAGTAGATGTAAATGAAGAAGGATTTCTATATAGAAAACCGCATTTTGCCTTGACCTTTGACTGCAGCTTGGTGACATGGTGAGAGAAGGATGTCAGATTCCTAGGAATTGATAAAGCATAACCTGCTCTAGGATGAGCCCTTCTCTAGCGGTAATATCCAGGGTGTACAGGGATTCTTGCCCTTACGACCAAACCACAAACTTTAGTCTTGGAAGCATTTAATGATAAACTGAGGTTAGTAAAACTCTGCTGTATTTCGAGAAATCTATCCTGAAGTGATTTTAACACTGCATCAGGAAATGAACCAGTGGCATACAAGATTGTATCATCAGCATATAAATGAATATGGGAGTTATTAATAAGATGAGGATAATCATTAATAAATATGGAAAAGTTGGTGGGACCAAGTACTGAGCCCTGAGGCACGCCTAAAGACACATAGAGGGGCTGAGAGAGATGGAGGACTAAATTTGCATACTGCACCCTATTCAATTAAATTTGTATAAATTTAACACCAAAAATATTTGAAGATTTGGGTCAAATTAATATTTATTAAGCACGTCTTTAATTAAATAAGCATTGCACAGTATTGAAATAAAGCAATTGCGTATGCATCTGCAGGGAGGTTGGGGGAAGGGGGTAATTTGGGATGATGTTAGAGTAGGGTTGTGTTTGGAGGTGTCATTGCATTACCCTGTCAGCGGGTACAGTAGTGGCTAGCACTGATGTCAAGTTGGGTGATTTGTGTGGTTCATGTGCCCTGTTGGCAGATCCCCAGCTGACAGGCTCCACAGCGTGCGCATTAAAGTGGTCCATTCACTTGACTGATAAAGTATGAGGCTTGTCCTGATTCTCCCACATTTTCCCCATAGCACCTGAATTTAATCTTCTCAGTTGGTTTCTCTACCATCACGTTGATGTTCTCTCAAAGAAATTGCTCCTTCCTGGAAGTACTGCAGCAGTGGCACACCTTTACAGAGTCATGCCCACTCACTGCATCGCATGCGAAGTGAAACGCCACCAGCACTCGCTTAGAGGTCCAAAAATGACCACACCCAGAACACAGAAACCTACGGAACAGAGAGATTAAAGGTGAGAGAAGGCAGGTGAGGTATATGAGAGGGGGCAGGTGAGTGAGAAAGCATGTGTGAAAGGGCAGGTGTGTGAGAGGGTAGATGAGGTAGCAATGATGAGAGCCAAACTTGATTAATTTTAAACAGATTTATGACTGTTTGTGAAACTACAAAACACAAACATTTTATCAACCAAGTTGCACTGAGCTCAGCCCCACAACTCCAGACTTCACCTTTAATCATTTATAAATGAACAGTGCTCAATGAACTGCACAGTATTTTCACTTCATTCTTTAAAGGTGAGTTTGTCATTGCTGTTTGATTATTGCATTTAAGATCAAAATAAGAAAACAGTTTCATTGTTTTTATGACTGATTGAATCTTTCTTACCCAAACACTCAACACCATGTGTACCGTGTTTAGGAAAGTTCCTTTAAGTAGACACCACAGATGATTAAACAGCATTTAAATATACCATGTCGTGTTCCTCCCACTCTCCTAATGCAGACTCACTCACCAGATCATGACCAATTCAAATTCAAACAAGATTTTAATGAATAAAGTTGTAAGGAAATCTACAAATGCTATCTCCATCCCTAATCCTGCGTCTTATTCCACCCTAACTGTTGTAATTGGGACTGTGAAGTGAGTTGTAGGAGACCTTATAGAATTCCATCCATCCATCAATTATCTGTAGCCGCTTATCCTGTGGAGGGTTGCAGGCAAGCTGGAGCCTATCCCAGCTGACTATGGGCGAAAGGCGGGGTACACCTTGGACAAGTTGCCAGATCATCGCAGGGCTGACACACAGAGACAAACAACCATTCACATTCACATCTATAGTCAATTTACAGCCACCAATTAGCCTAACTTGCATGTATTTGGACTGTGGGGGGAAACCGGAGCACCCGGAGGAAACCCACGCAGACCCAGGGAGAACATGCAAACTCCACACAGAAAGGCCCTCGCCAGGCGCTGGGTTCGAACCCGGAACCTTCTTGCTGTGAGGCGATCGTGCTAACCACTTACACCACCGTGCCGCCCCACGGTGGCACATTTTACATTTCATAGATGTGAAAGGTACCCCGAATTCTAGAATGATCCATATTTTATATAAGAGACAACTTCAATTTTTTTCTAAAATCTAAATATTTGTGTACGGCAGCCATTTCATTCCAGTGTCCGTGCTGGAATTCCAACACAAGCACACTTCATTTTACTTAATGAGGTACTCGTTAGGGTGATCACCTGAACCAAATCTTATTCAACGAGGAAAAGTATAAAAGCCGCTGATGTGGTCATCACTAATTCTCTTGCAATAGGACCAGTTTGGGTGGCAAAAACAGTGCTAGTAGTACCTTAAATTTAATTGGAATACAAAAATATCTATTTGTCATGACAAAAGAGCTAAAAAGAAAAGTTTTGAGTGAGAAAAAGAAGGGTTCAATTCTGGCTTTCTTGGCAGAGGGATACAGTGCGTGTCAGGTTGCTTCCATCCTCAAAATTTCAAAGACAGCAGTTCATACAAACAAGGTCAAGCAGCAGACATTGGGGACAACAAAGTTACAGACTGACAGAGGGTGAAAATGACTCTCCACTGCCTGGGATGATGGTCAACTTCTTTGAATATCACTCAACAAGTGTAGGATGACATCAAGTGACCTACAAAAAGAATGGCAAATGGCAACTGGGGTTAAGTGCACAGCAAGGACGGTTCAAAACAGGTTCCTCCAGGCGGGGTTGAAGTCATGCAAAGTGAGAAAAAAGCCCATCGTCAATGATAAGTAAAAAAGAGCCAGGCTGAGGTTTGCTAAAGACCATAAGGACTGGACTGTAGAGAACTGGAGTAAGGTCATCTTCTCTGAGTCCAATTTTTAGCTTTTCCCTTCACCTGGTTGTTTAATGGTTAGACGGAGACCTGGAGAGGCTCACAAGCCACAGTTTCTCGCACCCATTGTGAAAGTGGCTGGAGGATTGGTAATGACCTGGGGGTGCTTCCGCAAAGCTGGAATGGGGCAGATTTTTGTTTGTGAAGGACACATGAATCAAGCCATATACGTACAAGGTTATCCTGGAAGAAAACTTGCTTCCTTCTGCTCTGACAATGTTCCCTAACTCTGAGGACTGGGTTTTCCAACAGGACAATGCTCCATGCCACATAGCCAGGTCAATCAAGTTGTGGATAGAGGACCACAAAATCAAGACCTTGTCATGTCCAGCCCAATCTCCAGACCTGAACCACATTGAAAACCTCTGGAATATGATCAAGAGGAAGATGGATGATCACAAAGCTGAACTGATTGAATTTTTGTGCCTAGAGTGGCATAAAGTCATCCAAGAGCAACGTGAAAGACTGGTGGAGAGCATGCCAAGACGCATGAAAGCTGTGATTAAATGTCAGAGTTGCTCCACCAAATATTGTTTTCTGAACTCATCCTAAATTCAAACATTAGTATTGTGTTGTTTAAAATTTAATGTGATCTTGATTTCATGCATTATACAAGGTTTGAAAACATTTTCATCTTTGTTATTTTGACCAATTATCATTTTCTGTAATTAAATGCTCTGACAGTATTTTTATATGGAATTTGGGGGAAATGTCAATAGTTTATGAAATAAAACAAAAAATATTCATGTTCCTAAAACACATACCTATGAATAGTAAAACCAGAGAAATTGATAATTTAGCAGTGATTTCTTAATTTTTTCCAGAGCTGTGTGGTGTTTTTATAAAAATACCTAACTACAGCCTAGAAAATAAGTAGTGAATGTGGAGGCAGTTTGTTACTTTTTAGCAACTGGTTAAGTTACACCCCCCTCCCCTCCCCTCTCCTTTGTGCAGTTGATGGGTGAGGTCCTCACTTTTGATTGACTCTGCATCATTAAAAGAAAAACAAATTAGGACATACAGGAGATAAGATTTTGAATTGATTGTTTATCAGAGAGATCTGTATATCTGTAGAAACTGTTGTGTAATATATAGTATATCAGCATTTTCCTTTTTGATCAGGAAGCGAATTGCGTTTGTGTTTATTAAACACTAGTGTTTACATTGCACTTGTAAAGTAAAAATCAGTATCTGAATAGTCCACAAATTCAGAAAAATAAAAATAATCAGGAGGTTGCACGACTTCATTCCCATAATCAGTTTGTTTTTTACTGACCTAAGATTCATTATTTTTTACACTTACTGCCAATCAACTAACAGAAATGTCTAGCCTAGTGACAAACACATCTGATTACAAAATGCCATTGTTTTATAGTTTACTTCCATTTATATGAACCAGGGAAGGTGGTTTAGATTGGGAGTGCTGGAATTTTAAGCTGCATTCATGTGCTATTACATTACACCGGAATGATAATGTGTATGTTCCAAATGGTTTATCATTCCTATAACATCTCATTCACAGACACTTGTACGACAGATGCTACATGTTATCTATGTCAATAATAAGCGGATTAAAACATGTTATATTACAGAAAACCATATAAACAATGATATGGTCAAGTTTTCTGTCAAGAGACTTTTATTTAACATTCATGGAAGCAGGGGCAGGTTTCAGCACTTTGTAACAGTCAGTAACTTTCCCAATACAGGAGTGAATATTATCACTTCCATTATAGCAGCTGTATACAGTTGTTCCCTACCAGCCTCTCGTTTTTTCTCTCTCCTGAAGTTAATGAGAGACAAAAAAAAGCAGCTTATCATGTTCTTGAGAAACCAGAAAATGCAAAGTCCTCTGTCCTGAAGACTCGAGTCTCATGAACATTCCATAAACTAAACCTAATAAGCAGTGAACATTAAGGCAGTTTATTATTTTTTGGCAAATGTTTAAGCCTCGCCTCCCTGTTGTGCAGTCATTGCTGTTAGTTGGCATCAAATAATTGCAACTTTTCCCCAACAGCTGTATGTAGGGTATTTTTTATTTATTTATTTATTTATTTATTAAAGTTTTAATTAGTTCGTTGGTGGATGATGTCATCACTTTTGATTGACTCGGGATCTTTGAAAGAAAAAGTTAGGGCATACATGACTTTTACTAGTGTCTAACCTCTAACTATGTAAAGCATGTGTAATTGGAGGTGTAAAGTTAGGAGTCTTCATTAAAAAGTTACAAGACTCACTTAAGTAAAGGTATTCTGTGTATGTGTTAGGATAAGAGTGACAATAGGTGAATGCTATTATATTTTAGCTGGAATACATCCATTTCGCTGACTGTGTGTGTGTGTGTGTGTGTGTGTGTGTGTGTGTGTGTGTGTGTGTGTGTTCTTGTGTATGCAGAAAGCATATAAGGTGTCATCTCAGCATACAGCCTTCACAAAATGTAGCTCCATAGTGACAAAACATTCAAATAAATTGCTGTCAACATGCCTAGAGCCAGCTTCAGTGATTCAGTGATTTTTATCTGACATCTAGAGGACATCATCCTGACACCTAATGCTAGGAGAGAGAGAGAGAGAGAGAGAGAGAGGCAAAAGAAATCAGTATTGGCCTGATCCACATCAGAACACCTATCAAAACTAGATACTACAACATTTCTATAAGACAGGATGTGAGCTTATAGGAAGTACAAACAATGGAAATATGAGCTATTAATTAGCTGTTTAGGACCGCAACAAATTACTATTTTGATAGTAGATTAATCTATCGATTACTGAAATGAATACTCGATTATGTATTGCTCAATTACCAAATAACTTATCAGCTTTTAAATTTAGCTTGAGATTGTATTTTGCATGTGTTAACCAACAATAAAGATGAATCCTTCATTCAAAAATTAAGTCTTTTCATGAACTTTCCTGCTGATACAAAAGATAATTCCAATATCCATTTTTCCTGACAAAATTTAAAACCAAGGATCAGCAAAGTAGCAGCAATAAGGTATAACAAACCACATCAGTTTTCCCATAAACAAGTAAATCAAACAACCCATCTAAATTTAAACAATGAGGATATAAATGTGCATTCTGTGCTTTGTGCATTCTGCTGTCTACATTCTGTTACAACCAAATTAGGCTACAATCCCAGTTCTGTATTGAAATTGAGGAAAGTGAGCATCTCCACATGCTCTTGTGAGAGGCTTGCTCCATCCATCAGACAAATCAAATCCAAAAATAAAAAATCAATGAACTAGTAAATACCTCAATTATTATAAAATAATGACTCAACACCAAACAAACAACACTTTCTCTGTTCACCCAGACCCCTTTGCGCAGACAAAATACCCATATTTACCATTGACAAAACACCCCTGTTAAAAAGGACCATACCACCAAACACCGCTATTTCCCTGTAGTGGTACAGCCCTCCGGTTTCCCACTGTAATCAAGAAGTAGCAGTGGAATTGAATGGCAGTGAATGAAACTGGATACGGAGTTATTTAACAAAAGTTTTAACCAAGAAATGAATATTTTAACAGCCAATGTTTACATTTTTTGATACCAGATAATGTTTACACAGACGAGAGGTGAGCATGATAAAACATGGATATTTCGGTTTGTACAAAAACATATAAAATGCTGGTACGTCTTTCCCTGCATTTCTAAAACAACTTAGTTTGTTAAAACGGAGTTAATCTATGGTGAATGGTGATAAATGATATAGTAGAACAGTACAGAAACAGTAGTGGCAGTTCAGCTCGTAGTTGTTTTTGCTGGTAAACATTTTTGTTTTGATTGTAGAATCCTGTGTAGATATTGAAATGCGCTCTGAATAAATGTTCCCCCTCTATCTGTCCAGTTTCATGATAAATGGAGATGTTAGTTATTCGGGCTGTAATTTATTTCCCACAAATTCAAGTTCTGAAGAGAAGAAACCCTTAAATTGTTCACTTTGGCTACGCGCATAAATAGGAGGTATAGAATTTTCTTTGCGATTTAGTGAGAAAATATCAAATTCTCCGGACACTTGCAAACGTGCAGTCAGCAGCAGCACTATCTTCCACCATAACCGTCACCATGATATTATGATAATGATGCAACTTTAAAAATTGTAAACATTATTTAGACTGTGAACAGGTTAGTTGTGAATAATAACAGTTCTCTGTTTCAACTCCATTAACAATTCAAGAGGATATGCATTTCAAATAGAAAATGTTAGAGCTCATAACATGAAGTAAGATGGCTTTTAAAATTAATGTTAGCTAACTAACTTACCAAGATGAATCTTCTTCATCCAGCGAGCTGACGTGCTTCCTCTTCACATGCTCCAACATGGAGGATGAGCTTCCATGCAAACTAAGGTCAGCTTTGCAAACTGTAATTCACAACCCCCCCCGAGTCCAGTGTGAAATGCTCCCACACTTTGGAGGTTTTTGTTTTTAAAGTTGTCATCGCTCTTTTGGTCGTTTCTCTCCAGTAAGCTGCAATGTCAAAGCATTCCTAGTGAGCGCAAAAAACGCACGTGATGATGTCACCAACTAATCAACTATTACATTAGTTGGCAATGTAATTGTTGCACCTCTATAGCTGTTGTTGTAAATTAATATTACCATGCCTCATTTCGACAGTTCCACTCTTCAGAATTTCTCTACTTTTTTGGGAGCTTCAGCCACATTTCAAAATGGAGGAATGTTTTTGTTTTATTAAAGTCTGTGGCATCTTTATCGACATCTCTCTCTTAGCTCAGTTTCCACCATGATATTGTTATTTTTGTGCACGTTTTTGTGGTGGTGTTTTTTTTTTTTTTTAATTAGGAATTGTGGCTCACTACATTTTTAAGAATGAGAGTAAAATGCTTTTAACAAGTAAAATATAAAAGATTTTGAATTGTTCAATTATCAAGAGAGATGTGTAAAAACGGTTGTTATATATTAAATATCAGTATTTTCCTTTTTGATCAGGAAGCAAATTGTGTTTGTGTTAAATAAACACTCTATATTGTACTTGTCGAGTAAGAATTAGTGTCCAAGTAGTTCACCAATTCAAAAAAAATCAGAGGTTGCATGACTTCATTCCCATAACCAGTTTATCCTTTATGTCCCAAGATTCATTATTTTTACACTTGCTTCTAATCAACTAACAAAAAATGTCTGTCCTACTGGCAAACACATCTGATTACAAAATGCCATTGTTTTACAGTTTACTTTGATTTATGTGAAATGAAAAAAAAGTGGTTTACATAGAGAGTGCTGAAATTTTAAGCAGCATTCATGTGCCACGTGCTGTTATATTACACCGGAATAATAACACTGATGATGTGTGTGTTCTAATGGTTTATCCTTCCTATAATATCTCATACACAGGGACCTTTATGGCACATGCGCCACATAATCTAAGCCAATAATAAATGGATTAAAAACGTTCTATAACAGCAAAGTATATACTAGTAAACGATATGGTCAAGTTAAGAGACATTTCTTTACCATTCATGGAAGCATTGGCAGGTTTCAGCGCTTTGTAACAGTCAGTAACTTTCCCAACACAAGAGTATGTTATCACTCCCATTATAACAGCTGTATACCGTTGTTCCCTACCAGCCTCTCTTTTTGTTTTCTCTCTCTTGAAGTTAATGAGACAAAAAATAAAAATAAAAAATAATGCAGCTTTCATGTTCTTGAGAAACCAGAAAATGCAAAGTCCTCTGTCCTGAAGACTTGAGTCTCACAAACATTCCATATCAGTAAATGTAACTATGAACACTTAAAAAGAATGATGAGTCATTCATTAATAAATTAAAAGTTGTAATCTTTGTCAAATCACTTTGGTGTACGAGGAATACTATTTATATGCAAACTCAAAAATTAATCAAAATATTCAATTTTAAAGTTTGTTTAGCTTATCTCTTCATTTATTTATCTATATATTATTATTTTAGTAGTTGCAGTTACAAGAATCTTGAAAATCACCCCTACTTCTCACATCTTTGATATGAACCATATAAAATATTAACATATTTACTGTATTACAGTTACAATCTCAGTCTCATATTCTATTCAACAGCCCCAGTGATGATTTGCTCATCATCACATTCTGTTTTTGTTTTACACAACGCCCCAACTTTTTTTGGAATTGGGGTTGTATTTTCTGCTCTCACATTCTATTTCTATTTTGAGCGCATTCATTTCACTAGTATTTTAAATTATTCATCAAGGGGTTCATAATGCTATCTTCATAAATGTATTCTCAATCAATTTGTTTGTTGCAATAACCTGTTCAACCCAAAAAATGTGTTTATAATTTAGGCAAAAAGTGCTAGAAGCAGCAGCTTGTCCATTGTTCCTTGCATTCTGTATTGTGTGTTTTGCATGCAGACTCTTGAGCCTCACCAGTGTCTGGATCGATGGCATCAGGGCTGACAAGGGAGCAGAAGTACAGTGGTCCCTTGTGGCTGGGTTTGTTTGGAGCACAGAGTTGAGTGTTGAAAAGCAGAGAGGGAGATATGCGACTAGAGCCAAATCTCACAGGATTGTTTAGAACTTTGCAAAGAAAAAATGTATTTGCAAATGTCCACATTCAAGTAAACAAGGACAAACAGAACAAGTGGGATAGATGTAAATTGGTTTTGTTGGGGTGTTTATATGTGGTCATGAGTGGTGGAAAGAGAACAAAACACATAAACTTGAATAAAATGTATTGATAAAAATTACCCAAGTATGAGTAAATAAGTCATCTGGTGAAAAACTATTTGAGTAATTAATTTACAAATTACTGTATTTTTATATGTCTACAATTAACACAATTAAATTGAAAATGTCCAGTATCTGCAAAATGCATTTTTGAACAATTATGTTAACAAAGTGAGTTATGCTGAATTGAACACTATATAAAGAAAAGTGATGCTAACTGGCTATCTAAAGCAATAAAATGCTTGTGGGGTTTTAGTAGCTTGCTAGATTCATTAGGTACCCACCTAGCTCATTTTAAGTCCTGCATGTTTCAGACTATGTATATACTGTAGTTACCTGTCTCGCAAAATGCCCCTTCCATATTTTCTTGAGGATTACATATAGGCTGTAGCAGCACTAAGTTATATTTAACACAATGGCCAATTGAACATTGAATTGACATCTTAAGTTTAATACAGAGCTTTCATGCTGTTAAAAATAAATAAATAAATAAATAAATAAATAAATAAATAAAAAATTAAAAGGCTAACTACCTTACCTCTGGCGAACTACCTCACCTCTTTCAATTACCTAAAGGCTTACTTGAATATTTTCCCATAGATTGATGTTATTTGCATATATCTCCATGAGTTTTAGCTCACATAATTTGTAGATCATTATCACACTGTTTCCTTTAAAACATTTAAAATTAAAGATACCTGATAAAATGGGCTAGGGATATTTATCTGTCTCCACCATTTGAGACATTACTGCTGGTGAGTAGGCATTTGGAGTCTGAAGTGTAGACTTTCAAAAGTCTATGCTTCTGCTTTATTTTGATTGAGTTTCACAATTGAATGTGCACATACTGTCTTTTAATTGGTTTATAGGATTAAATGAGTTATGCTATAACAGTGATAAAAAGTAGCAAAGTTAAATATTTTATGTTTAAAAACCCACTTGAAAGTAAAAGTACTTAATTATGCTCAAAAAAGTACTGTTATAGTGAACCTTGTACTCACGTACTTTAACAAGAGTACATGTAGATTGTTACCTTCCACTCCTTGTGGTTTGTACATTATACACGTGTGCTTGTGTATTTGCATACTGTATTTCTCATATCTATACTAGGGATATAACTGAATATGAATATGTTATTCCTATTGAACAGATAATGTGTTCTGAACTAATACAAAATACAGATACAAATAGCAAGTGTGCTTTTTTTTTTAATATAAAGAGAAAGCTTGCCAGAAAGCTTTACATTGAGACTAGGTCTGTACATCAGCGCTGGGATCCTGCGGGATGAAACAAAAAATGTCACACAAGCAGAATTCCCAACCTAACTAAATACTCAAAAAAAAAAACCCACAAAAAAAGACTTGAACTATCTCAGACAGTATGGGCACTGGACAAGGAAATGCGTTTTACATGGGAAACGAGAAAACAGATGCAAATACTGTGTTATTTATAGAGCTGCTGCTACATATAGCCCACACAGACATCATGCTGTGCACAAGGTAGCATATGCTGGGTATCCAAAATAATAACTTAATTCATTATAAAAAATATTAACTTGTACTCTTATTGGGCCTTATCTATCAAGCTGAATATGAACTTTTTTTTTTTGTAAATTGTTCATAGGAGCATTTACAGTACACAAGAAATTTGGTATGCATAAAAATCCTGTAATTTTGAAACATTTAATATCCTACTTGTTCTAATGAGGGTGAATACATTTCCACATAAGAAGACTAACTAATGTAAACCTTGACTTGATCAACTTCAAATCATATAAGTTGCATGGATTGCTGCACTTTTATATATGAATTATACAGTCAATAATAAATTGCTTTTTTTTTTTTGCAGGATTTGGCAGAAGCCCTTATTCAGAATGTTGTATAGAAGTGCTTTGTAATCTCTATCAAAAACACATCCTCATATACAGTGCTCAGCGTAAATGAGTACACCCCCTTTGAAAAGTAACATTTTAAACAATATCTCAATGAACACAAACAATTTCCAAAATGTTGA
>JANZLB010000002.1:23365359-23380437 GCA_026167865.1 Notarius quadriscutis | reverse complement strand
GGGTTCCCTTTTGAGTCTGGTTCCTCTCGAGGTTTCTTCCTCATGTAGTCTGAGGGAGTTTTTCCTTGCCACCATCACCACAGGCTTGCTCATTGGGGATAGACTAGGGATAAAATTAGCTCATGTTTAAAGTCACTAAAATTCTGTAAAGCAGATTTGCGACAATGTCTATTGTTAAAAACGCTATAAAAATAAACTTGATGTGATTTGACTTGGCATGGATTTGACATAGATTTGTGCAAAACTTTAACAGGACAAGATTCTGAATTCATGTGCAAAGTTTGGAGCAGGGTGATGAACTGAACTATTGAGTTCAGCAGATCTCTTTCTCTCCCATTAATTGCTAATGTTATGTTTAGACCTGCATTGGCTAAACAGCCTGATTTGTGAGTGACAGTGATTGATGACATTCTGGGCAAATTAAGTTATTGCATGCTGGTGGTGGAACTTTGGACCTCATGTTTTGGGCAGCACCATGCTCATATAGCTTGGTAATATGTTGGTACTTGAAGCACATTATGCCATCATATCACCACCACTCCAATTGATTGAGTGCTTGTCTTTCCCATGTGTTGACGGATATGTCACATGCCTTGAGATTGGACTTCAAGACATCCCTATATCTCTTATACTCTTACACCACCATCCTTTCTGAATCTGATCAGGGCACTTTTGTTGCAGTCCTTGAAGACCTCATAGAGCATTGCAGAGAAGACAATACCAAACAGAAATGGGGCCATGATGCATCCCTGTTTAGTTCTGTTTCAGGGTTCAAATGCATTGGACATATAACCATGTGTGAGACACATGCCATCATTCCATTGTGGATTAAGCAGATGACGTTAACTAATTTTGATGGACAATTAAGCTTTGCAAGGATCCTCCAGAGCCCTTCACAACTGACTGAATCAAACGCTTTGGTGAAATCTATGAACACTAAACAGATCAAGATTTTGTTCTCTGCATTTTTCCTGGATTTACCAGTCTGCAAACATCATGTTACTGGTTCCACTTCCAGATATGAAACCACATTGGCATTCTGGGAAGATACTGTTGATATGGGGAGTGAAATGGTTGATGATCACTCTCATGAATACCTTACCAGTGACGGTAAGGAGGGATATACCCCACTAACTGTTGCAGACTCTTCTATTGTCTTTTTTATTATATAGGTTGGTAAGTGAAGAATATTTGAAATCTTGATTGCTTCATCTGCCCACAACTGCTGGAATTGCTAGGTAAGTTCTTTCACAAGTGTGTCTCCTCTATACTTATATACTCTGGTGGGATGCTATCTTCACCAGGTGCTTTCCCACTTGAGAGTTGCTTGATCACCTTAGCTGTTTCTGCAATTGTTGAAATGTTGTCGAGTTCCTCAAACACTGGATGTTGGGGTATTTTGTCAATTGCATCATCGAGGATTGTCAGCTGGCAATTGAGAAGATGACTAAAAGGCTGCGTCTATCATGCTGTGATGGTAGTAGGGTTTCTAAACAAAGTCTGCCCATCAAGGTTGAAAAGAGGAGTGGTCCCTCTAGACAGTGGTCCATACACAGCCTTCAACTTGTTAAAGAAACTTTTCACGTCATGCACATTAGCAGCTGCCTGCAACACCCTTGTTCTCTTGATCCACCAATTGTTCTTCATCTCACAAAGCTTGGCTTGCACCATCTGCTTAACTTTGTGAGACAAAATGCACACACATTAATTCTAATGAGGCTGAGCCCAATTAACTATGTTTTCTACTTTTTTAAATTACTATTTCCTTCTGTATCTTTTTTTTGCCATATGCTTTAATTATTTTGGCTGATATACTTTTTGCTATCTTTAATTTTCTAAACCCCCACCCCACAAAAAAAAAATCCCACATTCTTTTTCAAATTATTCCTAGGCTGTTTATCTAATCAGTGTAAAAATATGAAATGGAGCAAGTCGAGATTTTGGTGACAAACACATATTAAAAAAAATGTTGGGAGTTGGGATGGTAAAGCATTTGCCACTTTGTAATGTTACCATTCTTTCTCACAACAGTTACAAGATGTTTAGGGAAGACACCAAGTGATGAAGTGTTTAAGGTGTTTTTTGTCCCATTCTTCCTGAAACAAGTCGTTAGGTATGCAACAATAAGGGGTTGTTGTCATATTTTTCATTTCAAAATCACCACACATTCTCTATTGGGGATAGGCACTCTCTTCTTCTGTGCAAAACCTGAATGGGATTTTGCATTGTATTGTTGAAATATCTATTACATTATATTCCATTACATTACATGGCATTTTGCAGATAGTCTTAGACAGAGCAACGCACATGTGCAAAAGTCAGGTGCAAGAAATGCTGAATTTATGAAGACAAAAAAGTGCTAGTGCCAACTGAACAAGTGACAGAATAACACTTAATGTGATTTTTGTTGAAATACCAACACTCAAGAAACAGTCAAGGGAAACAATTCAACCATACAAAAGTGTACATCTAAATAAAAAAGTACAACTAAATAGAGAAAAATAAAACTAATGTCTAACCCCAGTACATAGCCTGGGTTGGTTCAAGACTGACATCCAATTACACAGTGGGCAGGGAAGCATGGGAGGGGTGCATCCTGAAGAGGTGAGTCTTCAGTCTGCGCTTGAAGGTGGCCAGGGAGTCAGCAGTTCTGACCTCAATGGAAAGGTCATTCCACCAATGGGGAGCCAGGACAGACAGCAGTCTTGAGTGGGCTGGGCTGAGCAGGAGCAGAGAGGAGGAGGGTCCAGGTGACCAGTCGTAGTGGAGCATAAGGATCTGGCTGGCATGTAGGAGTGAATCAGTCTCTGGAGGTATGCTGACCTTAACCGCTTGACAGCCTGTTAAGTTAGCACAAATGTCTTAAATTTGATGTGAGCTGCAGTGGGTAGCCAGTGCAGTGTGGCAAACAGAGGGATAATGTTGGAGGAACAAGGGAGTTTGTAGAGCAGGTGGGCTGCAGCGGTCTGATGGCAGATGCTGGAAGGCTAGCAAGGAGATCCAAGCAGGAGTCCAAGCAGGAGATGATCAATGCTTAGCCCAGGAGCTGAGTAGAGTAGGTGGCAAGAAAGGGGCGGATCCTTTGGATGTTGTAGAGGAGAAATCTACACATCCAGGTCACTGCAGCAATGTCCACCGAGGAGGAGAATCTGTCATCAAACACCACTCCTAGGATCTTTGCACAGGGTGAGGGTGACATAGAGATATCCCTCAGGTAGATTACAATGTTCAGGGGTGGAGAGGACGGAGTGGGAATGTAGATTACCTCCATTTTGCTTGAGTTGAGCTTCAGGTGATGGTTGTCCATTCAGTTCTGGTTGTCACGCAGGCAAGCAGAGATATGAGCAGAGATCTGTGTGTCAGAATGAGAGAGAGTAACATTTGGGTGTTATCAGCATAGCAGTGGTAGGACAGACCATGAACAGAGATAATTTGGTTGAGAGACTGGGTGTAGAGGGAAAACAGAAGTGGACCAAGGACAGAACCTTGAGGGGCACTAGTGATAAGTGGGCATGGTGCTGATATGGTACCAGACATGGTTACCTGGAAGGAGCGACCAGAGAGGTAGGACTTGAACCAGTCTAGGGCTGTCCCACAGATCCCCAGAGCTGATAGGGATGAGAGGAAGATGGGGTGATCATCAGTGTCAAATGCAGCAGAAAGATATAGGAGAATCAAGACAGAGGAGAGGGAGGCAGCATGTGCTGCATGAAGTGTCTCACTGATGGAGAGAAGTGCAGTCTTGGATGAGTGTCTGGCTTGGAAGCCAGACTGTTGAGGATCCAGGAGGTTGTTCTGAGAGAGAAAAGAGGATAGTTTGTTAGCAAAAGCATGTTCAAGCATCTTTAATAGGAAGGGGAGAAGAGAAACCAAGCAATAGTTCTGGATGACAGAGAAGCCTAGAGTGTTTTTTATTTCAGCAGAGTGGTGATGTGAGCCTGTTTGAAGCAGGATGGAAAGTATCCAGAGGATAAGGAGGAACTGACAAGGGTGGTGATAAATGGGATGACGTCAGGAGTGATAGTCTGGAGGAGAGATGAGGGGATAGGGTCAAGAGAACAGGGGGTAGGATGATAAGAGAGGAGCTGGGAGACATCAGAAGTGAAAAGAGGGGGAAAGAAGAGAGCAAGGGGGAAGAGACAAGGGGTGGGAGTAGGAACCAGGAGTGGTGAAGGAGTTGCAGATAGCCACAATCTTTTCCTCAAAAAAGACCACAAAGTCCCCTGAAGTGATGGAGGACTGAGATGCAGCTGGTGGAGAGTTGAGGAGAGAAGAGAAAACAGAAAACATGTGACAAGGGTTGGAGATGGAGGTATGAATTTTGAAGTGATAAAACTTGATCTTAGCTGATTTGAGTGAAGCTATGAACTCGGCAAGAAGCGACTGATTGTGAAACCGGTTGACTGGGTCCCAGGATTTTCTCCACTTTCTCTGTGCTATTTGTAGGCTGCTTCTGTTGGAGTGAAGTGTTTCAGACATCCAGGAACTAAGAGAGGAAGATCTTAGTGGCCTGGAAACAAGAGAAAATATAAGAGATATGATGTCAAGTGATAAGGAGAGAGAGAGAGAGAGAGAGAGAGAGAGAGAGAAGAGAAGAAGGAGAAAGAGGAGAGCAGAGAAGATACACCAGATTCAGTGAGAATATTGGAGAAGGATTCAAAGGGGGGATGGAAGCAGTGACTGAGGAGGCAAGAGAGGAGGAAGAAAGGGAGCAGAGGTTGTGGTGGATGGTAGGATGGGGAGGATGGGTGGAGAGAAAGAGGGAGGGAGAATTAAATGAAGTGGTGGTCAGACAAATGGAGAGGGGTAACTGTGGGATCTGAGGTGGAGCAGTTTTTGAGGAAGACCGGGTTGAGAAGGTTGCCAGTTTTATGGATTGGAGGTGAGTGCAGCAGGGAGAGATCAAAGGAGTGGAGTAGTTGAAGGATGACTGCAGAATGAGGAGCTTTAGGTGAAAGTTGAAGTTTCTCAGGAGCATCAGTGTGGTGCCATCTTCTGGAACAGAGGTGAGTAAGATGTCCAGTTCATCAAAGAAACATCCCACAGTGCCAGGAGGGTGATAAACAACAATGACAAACAGATTAACAGGAGAACAGACTGAAACAGAATGAAATTCAAAGGGCAAGATAGAGAGGTGGGAGAGTGGAAGATATGAAAACTTCCATGACTGAGAGATCAACAAAGCAGTGCCACCGCCATGATCACCAGACAGTTAAGGGGTATGAGAGAAGGAGAAGGACATGGAGAAGCATTTTCAGGTGAAATCAAGGTCTCAGTCAGTGCAAGGATGTGGAGGTGTCAGTGGAGGTAGTTGAAGGGTAGATGAGGTTGGAGAGGCATCATCCTTGTTGGGGGGCCTCAAGCAAGGTAGCTGGCTGGTTTATGACTATGCCATTGAGTTTCGTACCTGGTTTTGCAGTGGCTACTAGAGAACCAACATTTTGCTAAGGCTGAGAAATGTGAGTTCCATAAGCACACAATCTCTTTTCTGTGTTTCATTATCTCCCCAGGTAGGGTCCAAGTGGACTCGGATAACATCAAGGCAGTCTTGGACTTGCCCATCCCTTTCTCTTGTAGGGAGCTTTAATGCTTCCTGGGATTTGCTAACTTTTATCAAAGGATTATCAGGAATTATAGCTCCATTGTTGCCCCTCTTACTGAGCTCACATCCTCCAAAAAACACCTTTTTCTCTGGAACAACCATGCTGAGAATATATTTATATCTCTTAAGACCAAGTGTTCCACTGCACCTGTCCTTATCATCCTGGACCCTGTAGCTCAGTTCATGCTTGAGGTCGATGCCTCAGACATGGAGGTAGGAGCAGTCCTGTCCCAGAGATCATCTAAGGATGGCAAGATGCACCCCTGCATGTTTGTCTCACACTGCTTGATTCCAGCTGAGTGCAACTATAGCATAGGTGATCAGGAACTATTGGCCATCAAGTTGGCTCTGAAGGAGTGGAGACATTGGTTAGAGGGGATTGAGACCCCATTCATCATATGGACTGTCCATAAATCTGCTAAGTGACTTAACTCGTGCCAAGCCAGGTGATCCTTATTCTTTTCCCACTTTAACTTTGTGCTTTCTTTCAGACTGGACTCCAAAAATGCCAAGCCAGATGCCCTCTCCAGACAGTTCTCACTTGACTCTCAGCAAGATGCCACAGAACCTATCCTTCCCACCCATTGCCTAGTGGCTGCTGCCCGGTTTGACATCAAGAAGGTTGTCCAGGAGGCTCTGGCCAGTGATCCAGGTTCAGGTAACAGACCACCTAATGTTCTGTTTGTGCCCCTTTGTGTATGTTCCCAGGTGCTTCAGTCGGGGTACAGCTCACTTCTCGCTTGTCACTCTGGGGTGGCTTGAACCCTCTTATCAGGCAACGTTTCTGGTGGGCAATGATGTGGCAGGATGTCAAGACTTTTGTGGCAGCCTGCAATGTGTGTTCCAGAAGCAAGACTGATAACCAGCCCATGGCTGGACTATTAAGACCAGTACCTGTATGTCATCGTCCCTGGTCCCATATTGTCATGGAATTTGTCACTGGCCTCCCTAGTTCCAAGGGTAACACCTGTATCTTGACTATTGTTCATAATTTCTCAAAAGCGACTCAATTTGTTCCACTCCCCAAGCTGTTGTCTGCAAGAGACTGCTGAACTCCTTATTAAATATGTTTTCAGGATTCACAGCATGCCACTGGACATCGTGTCCAACAGAGGTCCACAGTTTTCTGCTCACTTTTGGAAGGAATTCTGTAAACTCATTGGAGCCACCCCTTGCCTTTCTTCAGGTTACCACACACAGAGCACACTAATCAGAGCTTAGAGGTCACCCTATGATGCCTCACTTCAGGTGATACATCTTCCTGGAGCCAGGCCTTGCCTTGGATTGAATATACACACAATAGCCTCCCATCATCCTCTACTGGACTGAGCCCATTCCAGTGTTGTCTCAGGTACCAGCCACCTCTATTTCTCAAGCAAGAGGAGGAAGCATCTGTCTTTTCTGTCCAAACCTTCATTTGATGCTGTTGCAGGGTGTGGGCACATGCCAGACATAATCTGCTACACTCCAGCCAATTATATAAGAGGAATGCAGACTGATGCCGCACACCAGCCCTACTCTATCATCCCAGACAGAGGGTTATGTTATCCACCACTGACCTTCCCCTTCAAACTCCCTCCCATAAGCTGGCACCCAGGTTTGTTGGTCCTTTTCCCATCTCCAAAGTTATTAACCCCACGACTGTCAGGCTGATGTTACTTAGGTCCATGCATTGTGTGCACCCTTCCTTTCATGTCTCTCAACTGAGACCCCTAGTCTCCAGCTCTTTCTCCCCTCCCTCCAAGACCCCTCCCCCCAGGTTCATTGATGAAGGTGAAGCCTATACTGTCAAGAAGGTGCTAAAGACCCATCAGCGAGGTTGGGGGTTGCAATACCTGGTTGACTGGAAGGGGTATGGCCCAGAGGAGAGGTGTTGCATCCCAGCATGCTAGCATGCTTCATCCTGTCTCTTCACTCATCAGGGATTTCCACTGCAAGAAACCAGATGCCCCATCTGGGATGCCCAGAGGCTTTCGTGGGGGGTGCCATGACGAGCCAGCAGAAATCATCTAGGTCCTGATCTGGTATTTTACTCCACTCCCTGGTTTTCCCTGAGCCTTCCCTGCATTGCAGCCAGCACACCTGTCTCTCATCAGCTCATCCATGGCTCTATATTCTACTGTTCAGAGATTCACTTTGTGCAGGATTGTCTTCACCTTAGGATATGTAATTTCACCTTTTTTCCCCTGTTTTGAATTCTGTTATTTTGGTACTTTGCTGTGTGCTGTGGGATTACTCTGCTTGTTCTGTTAGATTATTTCTGCCTCTTATTTTTTGGGACTGAAAGCACATTTCTCCTACTGTAGAAGCGCTCTGGACTTTTAACTTTTGTTTTTGCACTGTGAGCTCTTTTCCCACTGTGGGGTTGCATTCTGGACTTGATGTTTTTTTTCTGCTTCCGCACTCATCTGACACTTCTTGTTTGACACTAGTCCTTATTTCCCTCTTCTCCATACCAGATTTTCTCCTGGCAGCTGCTCCCTTCCTCCTGTGCTTCATGTTCAAGATTAAAGACCTGTCGTCTTCACTCCTGCACACCTAAGTCTGCTTTTTGGGTCTAGCCAGCACCTACAGCCATTTGGCTCATGACAAACTGCAGTTTGATACAAGAAACTTAACCTTAAACCTCTGATGCTCCTATTCAAGTTCATTTTAACACACTTAGAACTGCTTTACTTCACTGCATACAGCTAAAAAAAAAGTGGAATTATTTATCATCACACAATATCTGCTGTCATGCAGATGAAGATGTAAAATTTTACATTTTAAGTCTGGTTCCTCTCAAGATTTCTTCCTCTTGTTGCCTCAAGGAGTTTTTCCTTGCCATTATCATTTTTGGCTTGCTCATTGGGGATAGATTTAAATTAAAATTTTAAATATGAATTTCTCTAAAGATGCTTTGTAATAACATCCATTGTTAAAAGTGCCATACAAGTAAAATTTAATTTAATTTAATTAAACTGAATTGAATTTGAACTTATCCACACCCCCAAGGGTGACTGTGGCAGCGGGGGCGTGGCCAAGCGGCAGTTTGTGAATGGAGGGCGGGATCAGGGAAGGCAACTGGCTAAGTCATTACACCTGGTGTCAATTAATGTGTGTGTGTGTGTGTGTGTGTGTGTGTGCTTGTTCCAGGGATGGAGCATAAAAGGAGGGGGAGAACAGAGAAGAGTCTCTCCTGACTAGAATGTATGTGTGTGTGTGTGTGTGTGTGGGTGAAAAAGCTAGAAAGCTGAACAAAATAGTGAGAAATAAAGTGTATGTGTGAACATCAACACTCACCTGCCATGCTTCTGTGCTCCACCCACATCAGGATCTGTCACAGTGATGCCAAAACCCAGGAGTACAGAAGGGAACCACCCCGTGGAGTCCTCCCCATTTGAAGAGCTTATCCTTGCCCTTGCTACCACCCAGCAGAACCAGCATCAAGCGCTGATCACCCTCCAAAAGGAACAAGAGCAACGCTTTGAAGCCTTGATACTGGCCCAGCAGGAAGATTGCCAGGCATTCTGGCATCTGCTGAAGTCAGCGGGGGTGTCAACCATCACTGCAGTGGGCACTCTCACAAAGATGGGTCTGCAGGATGATCCGGAAGCATTCCTCACCCTCTATGAACAAGTGGCCTAGACGTGGGGGTGGTCGCTTGAGTAGTGCGCGGCATGCCTCCTCCCACTTCTGAATGGTGAGGCACAGCTCGCAGCACAGCAGCTCCCTGCTGACAGCTGCCTGGTGTACACTGACCTGAAGAAAGCCATCCTGCAGCATGTCGGCCGCTCCCAGGAACAACATCGCCAGTGATTCCGGATGCTGGCATTAGAGGAGGTCAGCCGACCATTTGGATTCGGCCAGCAACTCCAGGATGCCTGCCGGCAGTGGCTGAGGGTGGAAGACTGTGATGCCGACGAGATCATTGATCTGGTGGCACTGGAACAGTTCAACTCTCGACTTCCGGAAGGAACAGTGGAATGGGTCCAGTGTCCTCACCCAGCATTGCTAGAACAAGCTATTGAGTTGGCGGAGGACCATATGGAGGTGGCTCCAATGGCAGGCAGATGAGATGTCTCTTTGCTTCTCCTCTCTATCTCCCCCCCCCCCGTGTCTCTTTCCCCTCCCCACCCTGTTCCCCCACCGCGGAGGCGGCAGCCGGCTCCTCCCCAGCTGGCCCATCTCCCTCTTCTGTGTCTGTGTTGTCTCCTCCTGAGGTGAGTGACACCCATAACGCCAGTGCAGAGGGAAAGCCTAGGCTGGTGTGCTGGCACAGTGGGGAGTTGGGGCATCTCCAGAGTCGGAGCTCCACAAGGGAGGTGGGAGCTGTTATCCAGATCCCCGACATGCCAGAGACCGCCCCCAATTGGGCCGGAATGTATAGCATACCAGTAAGTGTTCAAGGGGATAAATATCACACGTTGGTGGATTCCAGTTATAACCAGACCTCAAAGCCTGGGGCAAGGTGAGGCATTGGGGAGAGCACAAGCAGTGAAGGTGTTGTGTGTGCATGGGGATGTTCACAATTATCCTCTAGTGTCCATCCATATTCTATTCCATGGCCAAATGCATAGAATTAAGGTGGCGGTTAACCCTCATCTCACCCACTCATTAATTTTGGGAACTGATTGGTCAGGGTTTAAAGAATTGATGGAACACATAATGCGAGGTGGGTCCTGCATAAATGCATCATGGGAAGATCCCAGTGTGGCATTGACTGGGGAAGCTGTCACAGAACCGTCTACGTCAGCACCATGTCAGGGCAATACTAGGAGTGAGGAGCACCCTGCCCCTCCTCCCTCTCTTGAGGATTTCCTGTTAGAGCAATCACGAGACAAGACTTTGCGGCCCGAGTTTGACCAAGCAATAGTAATAGATGGTCAAAGTCTCCAGCCAAGCGTGACACCGGCCTTCCCTTATTTCATGATTATTAAGGATGGGTTGTACCAAGTGACGCAGGACACTCAAACCAGAGAACAGATAACTCAATTGTTGATCCCAAAGAGCCATAGGGAACTCGTATTCCATACAGCTCACTTTAATCTCTTGGCTGGACACGTAGGGCAAGATAAAACCCTAGCCCAAATAATGGCCTGGTTCTATTGGCCAGGGATTTGCAGGGATGTCCATTGGTGGTGTGCGGCATGCCGCGAATGCCAATTAGTAAATCCCATGGCCACTCCAAAAGCGCCTTTGTGCTCTCTCCCTTTAATCGAGACCCCATTTGAGAGGATTGGTAGGGATCTCATCGGGCCATTATATCGGTTAGCACGGGGATATCGCTTTATTTTAGTTCTGGTGGACTATACAACATGATATCCAGAAGCAGTGCCTGCCTGAACACACAAAAAAGGTGGTTCAGGATGAACTCAAGGCCATGCTCGATATGGGCATAATCGAGGAGTTCCACAGTGACTGGAGTAGCCCAGTGGTCCTGGTTCCCAAGACCGACAGGTTGGTTCAGTTCTATGTGGACTATAGAAAGGTCAACACAGTGTCTAAATTTGAGGCATACCCAATGCCTTGCATTGATGAATTGCTCAATCAGTTAGGCTCTGCTCACTTTTATTCGACACTGGATTTAACAAAGGGATATTGGCAGATTGTCTTGATTCCTCGATCCCGAGAAAAAACGGCCTTTTCCACAGCGTTTGGGTTACACCAATTTGTCATGCTTCCTTTTGGGTTGTTTGGGGCTCTGGCTACATTCCAGCAGCTCATGGACAAGATCCTCTGCCCTCACACCACCTACACTGCCGCCTACCTTGATGATATCATTATCTATAGTCATGATTGGCTGTGGCACCTGGAACTTCTGAGGGCTGTTCTAAAGTCACTGAAGCTTGTGGGCCTCACCGCTAACCCAAAAAAGTGTGCAATTGGGCTGGTGGAAGTACGGTATCTGGGGTTCCACTTGGGTCATGGGCATTTGCGTCCCCAAATTAACAAGACTGCAGTGATTGAGGCCTGCTCAAGGCCCAAGACCAAAACAGGGGTGAGACAGTTCCTGGGGCTGGCTGGTTATTATCATAGGTTTCTACCTAATTATTTGGATGTCACCAGCCCATTAACTGAGCTCACTAAAAAGGGGGCTCCAGATCCAGTCCAGTGGATGGAGCAGTGCCAACAGGCGTTTTCTAAGGTAAAAGCTGCACTATGTGGGGGGCCACTTTTCCACTCCCCTGACTTCTCTCTCCCATTTATTTTGCAGACTGATGCACCAGACAGAGGGCCGGGGGCCGTTTTGTCCCAGGGGGTGGAGGGCGAGGAGCTCTCTGTGCTGTACATCAGCCGGAAACTCTCGATGCATGAAAGTAAGTACAGCACCATCAAAAAAGAGTGCCTTGCCATCAAGTGGGTGGTCCTCACCCTCCGATACTACCTGCTGGGGTGCCCTTTCACCCCCTGTTCGGACTACGCACCCCTCCAGTGGCTCCACGGCATGAAGCCACTGCATGGATCACCCGTTGGTATCTCTCCCTCCAGCCATTTAAGTTTGAGGTGGTCCACAGGCTGGGGGCGCAGATGGTGGTGGCAGACTTCCAGTCCCGTTGGGGGGGGGGAGTCTGCTTCAGGCCAGATGGCTCTCCAGCCTGAGTTGGGTGGTGGGGGTATGTGGCAGCGGGGGCGTGGGCAAGCAGCAGTTTGTGAATGGAGGGCAGGGTTGGGGAAGGTAAGTGGTTAAGTCATTACACCTGGTGTCAATTAATGTGTGTGTGTGTGTTGCAGGGATGGAGCATAAAAGGAGAGGGACAGCAGAGAAGAGTCTCTCCCGACTAGAACATGTGAGTGTGAGTGCGTGTGTCTATAGGTGAATTATAAAGCAGGAAAGCTGAACAAAATAGTAAGAAATAAAGTGTATGTGTGAACATCAACACTCCCCTGCCATGCCTCTGTGCTCCACCCACATCAGGATCTGTCACAGTGACCACATCCCAAATTGAGTTCATGGTCTTAGCTACAAACATGGTTTCATATGCCACCCTGAATATGCTGTCATATATTGTGTGTGTGTGTGTGTGTGTGTGTGTGTGTGTGTGTGTGTGTGTGGTAACAGCAGTATTGCTCATAGCACAATCCTAATAAAAGAAATCAGTTAACAATAGTTTATGCATTACATAATCACTTTTTAATAATAAAATATAAAATGCATAACAATAGCATTGTGCAGAAGAAAACATACACCTTTGATGCTTGGCCTGCTAATTAGGGACAAGGTTTTGGGAAAAGGTTGCAGGAGCAGAAAGCAAATCTCTTGGTGGTGTTTTTTTTTTATGAGCTGGTTTAAAATACCCTGTGGCCACCAATATCTTGTTGGATAATTATTGGAATTAAATCTAATCAGTTAACACAATTAGGCTATGGCATATAACACAATTATAACACAATTTAGGCTATGGCATAGGTTATGGCAAACAAAAGGGAAATATGGTGGAAATATGGCAGGTGGTGTGCAGAGAATCTTTAAATAAGTAAATAAATAACCTCTACACACCCCTGTTAAAATTGCTGGTTTTTGTCATGCAAAAATTTAAACCAACAAAATTCAAATGAAAAACTAATAGAAATATTTTAGAGGAAAAATACAATAACCTAGTAATCTGGTGACCTCATACATGTGCACTGCCCTTAACTAATACTTCTGCGAAGCATATGTTGGTTGTAATACAGCACTGAGTCTTTTTGGGTAAGAGTCTGCCAAATTGATTTGGTAATTTTATTCACCTCTTCCTTGTAAAATTACTACAGACCTATCAAATTGCAAGGGGATCTCCTGTGTACAACCATCTTGGAGTCATCCACAGGTTTTTGATAAGATTTAGATCTGGCTTTTGACTGGGCCATTCCAAAATATTGATCATCTATCTACCAGAGGCTTGCAGATTTTGTGCCAAAATAGATTGGTATTTACAACTATAAATTATTGCTGCTATCTTCGTTATAGCCCCAGGCCCAGCTGAACAGAAACAGCCCCAGAGCATAATACTGCCACCACCATGCTTCACCATGGGTATGGTGTTCTTTGGGTGATAAACTACCTCATTGTTGAGTCATAAATATCTTTTAGAATTATGCCCAAAAAGTTCACTCGTTCCATCAGACCCATACCATAACAAATTTTGCACATGGATTTGGTTAATTTAGATGGGCTTGGATTTTTTTTTCCATGAGAATGGGCTTCTATCTAGCGACCCTACCCTACAGTCCAAACATGTGAATAATATGATATTGCTAAATACAGGTACCAGTACTTGACAGATATTCCTGCAGCTACTTTAATGTTACTATAGGTCTCTTGTCATCCTTCTTTATAAGATTTCTTTTTGTTCTTTCATCTATTTTGCAGGGATGTCCTGATTTTGGTAATGTAAATGGTGCCCCATTTTCTCCAGTTGTTGGTACTGGCCAAACAGTGTTCCATGGTACATTTAATGTTTTGTAAATTCAATTTTACCCCTCTTCTAATTGACACCTTTCAACAATGAGATCCAGTGCATGCTTTCTAAGCTGTTTCTGCAGTCAGATGATACCCAGCAGATGTTAAGAAAATCCAACAGAAACAGCTGCTTTTTATTTGGGGTTAATCAGATCCACTTCATTGGTGACAGGTGTATGATGAATACTTCTGAACATGAGTTTGAATGTGATTGATAACTTCTGAGCACAGTCACACACCCCATTATAAAAGGGTCTGCACACTTGTGCATCCAGGTTATTGAAAGGTGATTTTTTTTTCCCTTAAATGTTTCTTTTTTTTTTTACCTGAATTGTTTGTTGCAATATGACATGAAAGGTGGAAAAGAACTGACATGATTAATTGTATCTTGTTTTCACTTTTTGACATGAAAAAATCCTGCAGTTTGTACAGGTTTAAGCATTTTTTCTATTCACTGTATCCTGAATATACAGAACCATTTCTGTTGTAAGATACTATGTACTGCAAAGACTGGTGCAGGGAAAAGGGAGTTATAGGGTAAATAATGGTCATACTATATGATGATTTAAAAAGGCATATAACAGATACTGCAAATCACAAATACATGTGCACCATGTAGAACTAGTTTCCATACAAACTGCATCTCTCTTTTCCATTGCCTGAGTTCTTTGGATAGTTTTAGGTGTTTCATATGGTGTGTGAGGGAAAAAAAAGTTCTTCCTTGTGGCAACTATTTCAGCAACTATTTCAATTGCAAAATGAGTTGCCACAAGCTTTTTTTGGCATCAGAGCTTGTGAAGTTTTTCCATTTACTTGGTTCCTGAGTACTAATAACAATTCATCACCTCATGACTCACCTCAGTTGTGTAGCTTATAAAAGGCCCAGCTGTGTCATGCCCGCTTGTCAACCCAAGTAACTTGAGTGGCACTCTACTCAGTCATAAAACCATTGTTGTATATGCAAAATTCCAGTATAATTCCATCCATCCATTATCTGTAGCTGCTTATCCTGTTCTACAGGGTCACAGGCAAGCTGGAGCCTATCCCAGCTGAC
>JANZLB010000002.1:23101532-23113133 GCA_026167865.1 Notarius quadriscutis | reverse complement strand
CTGTAAAGCTGCTTTGCGACAATGTCTTTTGTTAAAAGCGCTATAGAAATAAACTTGACTTGACTTGACTTGACTTGTTCTGAAGCCTGCTTCTAGTTCCTCTGTTATCCCACAAGTCCAAGAGGTGTTACACCCACCATAATCAGCAACACACTCAGAGCTGCAGAAATTCAGAAGCTGTATTATTTTGATGTTATTCATTTTGTTTAGTATGACTAGGTGTTATAATCCCTGATGATTCAGCAAAGCACTTGCCTTGAGTGGGGTTGGAGATGTTTCCTTCAGTGGGGTGACATTGATGATCACTTGCTGATGTTTCCATCAGTATGACACATCATCAGTTGTGTACCCCACCCTCAGCTGAGACAAGCCCACCACAGGCTGATCAGACCTAGATGTGTGTCACATGGTAACTCAGTGGTCATTTGGCAGCCCATACTGTCTCCTTTTGCTTCAGCCACAGCCAGTGACTGTTTCCTTCAGTGACAGTGGCAAGTTCCTTAATTGCCTTCCACTAGACTTGCCCTCTGATGCCCAATTCCTTTAGGAGCCTTGTAGTGATACTGGCTATGAAGCTCCTGCAGCTCACCTCCACTGGACTCTCTTTCACCTTCCAGACCCCCTCCTCTGCCTCAGCTGCCAGATTGGCAAACTGCAGATTTTTTCTTTCATATGCCTCATCAGTGGCATCCTCCTAAGGGACTGTCAACTCAATGATGAAGACACAGTGGCACAAGTTGGACCAGAGGACCAGATTTGGATGCAGTTCAGTGACTGCTATTTCAGGTGGAAAGTTGAATCTCTGGTTTAGGTCAACACACATTTCCTACTCTCTAGCTATAGTCAGGCATGTGTGGGGAGGTACAAGCTTAGTCTGCTGTTTTGCCCCTTTCCAGATGAAGGATGTTAGTTATGGGAAGGTTGTCTGGATGTTAAGTAGAATGGCATTGGTTGACAGTTTCTTGTGCTCCAGTGTTGAGGCCAAGCACCTTAGTACTTGGTTGTGGCACCAGATGTATCTCCTTTGGATTAGGCTGTTCTTGCAACAAACTATGTGTTTTAGTGTTACCAGAGTCACCCACTGGTGACAGACTGGATCCTCTCTACACCAATGATAAAGGTTTGCTGGTGAGGGCAGCACATCGTACATGGCTCTGACTATGAAACTTAGCACGTTTGTTTCCATGTTCCACAGTTTGCTCCAGAAAATTTTGTGCTGTTCTATACTATCCCACCTTAACCAGCTGCCTTGCTGGGTTTGAGAGACTGCTGTTGTACATCTGGCTGCATCCTTCTGGCAGTGCAGCATCTCCACCTACAGCTGCTGGCATTCATTTGGTGTAGCCTTTCGCCATGTGGGTGTTGTTGGTTCCAACCCAGTCTCTCTCTGCCATGCTGGACTTGCCCCACAATGTCCCAGTGTCTGAGGGCGGCCTTTGCTTCTTCCACTGCCATAGGTGGGTCCCATTTCCTCCCTGTCACTAGGGTTGGTGCAGCATCTCTTATGAAGGGGTTGCTGGACTCTTTGAGTGTCAAATCCAGTCTTGCTTTGGTGCATTTATATTCCTCCACCAGGCTTGATATGGACAGAGAGAGGGCTCCATTCACATATATCCCTATGCTGCTGAGGCATTTTGGCAGCCCAAGCCACTTCCTCAATTGTGCGCTCACCAGTCTCTCCAGCCATTTGGCAAGGAATAGGGTGACCTCATAAATGGTAATTGGTCACATGAGACAGGGCAGCAAACCAAACTGGAAGCACCACAGCTTCAACTTTCCAGGGAGAGCAGTGTTGTTAATTTTCTTGAGGCCACTGATTGTGTCCTGCCTGATTTGTTCCACTTGTTCTGAGTCTGTTAGGTCTGCAGTATACCAGTGTCCAAGTCTTTTGATGGGCTTCTCAAGGATTGTTAGTATTGGCTCATTATTTATGCAGAACATCTCTTTGGTGAGCTGGCCTTTGACAATGGAGATGCTGTGGGATTTGTTGAGTTTGATCTCCATTCATGCCCATCTGATGTTTTTCTGGAATTTATCCAATAGGAATTTGGTACATGCCTTTGTTGTTGTGAGTGTCATCATGTCATCCATATACACCCTGATTGAAGGAAGATGCAGCCCATTTTCCAGACAGTTTCCCTCCGACCACCCACTGTGATTCTTGAATGATGAGCTCCATCGCTATGGTGAAGGCCAGGAGAGAGATGGTGCATCCTGCCATTATGCTGATCTCAAGCTGCTGCCAGGTGGTAGTACTGTCCTGTGTTGTAATGCGGAACTGGAGGTCCTGGAATGGAAGTAGGCATAGACCAGCTTTGTTATGTTCTCTGGGACATGGAAGAAGTTGAATGCTGCCCATAGTATCTGATGCAGAACTGACCTGAAGGCATTTACAAGGTCTAGGAAAACCACATACATGTCTTTCTTTTCCTTTTTGGCTGTCTGCACCTGGTGCCAAATGATGTTAGCATGTTTCAAACATCCTGAAAAATTACCTATACCTGCCTTGTGCACTGAGGTGTCGACAAAGTTATTATTCTGTAAGAAAGATTAATTTTTGGGCCACAATACTGAAAAAGATCTTTCTTTCCACATTCAAAAGACTGATTTGGTGGAACTGGTTGATGGCAGAGGAGTTTTTCTCCTTTGCAATCAGGATCCCTCCTGCCCTTCGTCATGCCTTTGACATGATCCATTTTTTTCCATGCCACCTTCATTAGCTTCCATAGGTGTTTCAGGATGCAAAGGGTGTTCTTATAAAGCATGTCAGGAACACCGTTGGGACCAGGGGCTGATGCTGATCTTGCCTGCTTTACTGTGCTCTCAGCATTGCTCCATGTAGGAGCTTTTGTGTCCACCTGGTGTTCTGGTGGTTGGTTTGGTGGCATCTCATCTGGAATGGTGGTAGGCACATGCCTCTGATTGTCAGAATAAATTGTTCTCAGGTGCTCCTCAAGTTCACTTACAGGTATGTTAAGGGTCCTGGTTTTCTCCTTGACAAGAATGCTTTTGAAAACTTGTAGGGATCTCTGTAGAAGATAGCCCTGGTTCGCTCCTTCTTTTTGTGTTGCCTCCTCAAGCTCTAGTTATAGAGTCATTAATTAAGCTCCTGAAAGATGTGCGCCATCTGTCATTTAGATCTTCCCCTATTAGATGGTGCTTCCAGCATTTCTGATGTAACCAGAAACCTGGGATTCAGAAATATTGCTACTATAGCCTTAAGTTTGATGACTGTCCAGAAATCATTGGGCTTGAAACATGTTGATGAGGGACACTGATGTCCTTTGGTCTTAGAGCAACAATCACATTTTGGTTCTTCATCCAGGACCTATCTTGTGACCCCTGTTACTTCAGCATGGTGGGGAGGTAAAAGATGAACATGCTCAGCTGGCTGTCACCATAAAATGCACTGAAATGTGCAGACAGGGGTGGAAGTGGAAGAGCCTGCTCAAAAAGCTGCCTTCTTAAAATTTCCCTTAAACAAACAAACAAACAAACAACAACAACAAAAAACATCTAGGAAGAGACACAAAAGGTTATTGGTCATTGTGCTTGAAGACCAAAGTAACAAGTCTCTTGATAGGTCAAACTTTTTCCAAATTTTTTTCAACTTTCTCTGTCCACATCCATAGTTCATACTCACCTTTTACAATCACAGCAGTATGACAGAGTATTTGACAGGAGAGCCACAGATCCTTAGATGAACCTCTGACAGTAACACTGTCCATGCCGGTCAGATGTAACAACATCCAAAATGATAGAGCTGAGATACCTACACCTGAAATGGTGATGCATTACTTTCACCTCAGGTCTATGGCATATTGCAGTCCACCCTTGGACTCTGAAGAACAGATCATTGTCCTAATGGGACATGACATCCTGACTGTTCACAAGGTAAAAGAGCAGTGGAATGGTCCACATGATGCTCCCTGTGCATGAAGACTTGACCTAGGGTGGGTTTTAATAAATATGGCCAAATGTGGACACATGACCATCACACTCATTCCAAAATCATGGGCAGTAACACAGAGTTAGTCACTCTTTTGTTGTTAAACCAGCCTCATTTCTTCTGGGAAGGCTTTCTGTGAGATTTTGGAATGTGGCTGTGGGGAATTCTGCCCATTCAGTCACAAGAGCATTAGTGAGGATGAGCACTGATATCAGTTGTGAATGCTTGGTGCACAGTTATTGTTCCAATTTATCCCAAAGATGTTCAGAGGGGTTGAGCTCAGGGTTCAGGGCATTCAAGTTCCTCAACATCATCCTTCGCAATCCCTGTGTATTTGGACCTTGCATTTTGTGCAGAGGCACTGATATAATGAAACCGGTTTGGGCCCTTTAGTTCTACAGAAGTGAAGTTTTAATGTTAAAGCTATACAAACACATTCTCAATAATTATGTACATACTTGTTGCCACACATGTTGTGGCAACAGTTTGAGGAAGGCCCACACATGGGTGTGATGGTCAAGTGTCCACATACTTTTGGCCATATAATGTATGTAAGATCTGCTTAGGTATTGTTCACAAACCAACAGCTATTAATAATTACTGCAATAATGGTCTGGAAAACAATTGTCCATCCTTCCTCAGCCCATGTCCTAACAGAATTTGTGCCAAGGAAAAATATGGTCATGGATCTGCTGACCAGTCCTTCTGCACATCTGACGTGCACATTCTATACAACTGACCTTGGGGCAGCACAACTGTTACCCACTCCTGGGTAAGTACACCTTTGCTCTAGGTTCATGAGGAGGGGAGTTCCAGTGTAATAAGCAGACACACACCAGGGTTAAAGTTACTTGGAATTTAGTAGCCAATGTATGATTGAACAAGTTGTAAATACATTTACACATGGAGAAAAGAAAATGGGCCCTTTGAAAATAAAATAAAAATAAATTGTCCTTTAAGTTGAGTTGTTGTGTTTCCTTGAATTTAAATGAAAGTTCCTTTTTCCAATCCTCGCTCTAAGCATAAATTCAAGTTAGTCAAGTCAAATAGTCAGTGTCACGCTCCTAGTGTGTAAATATCCGAAGAGTGGATGGCAAGTGACTCTACCAGACAGCTTCCTCATGCACGGCTGCATGGTACTGACAGGTCGCTTTGACAACATCCACTGGAGCTAAGTGATGAGTTGTAAATTCCTGAATCCTTTGACTCTCCTCCTGTGAAGGGCTGTCATTTGCCAATTCTCCATGTGGCCTCCTTGACACACCATTCGCGTCTTGATTCTGCTTGCCAGCATGATATTTAATATCAAAGGAGGAGGTGGACAGAGCAGCCAACCGATAGCTGGTGGTGTCTAGCTTAGCCGTTGTCAGTATGTACCGAAGCGGGTTGTTGTCAGTCACTACAGTAAATTAATTTCCATATAAATAATCATGGAATTTCTCCACTACAGCCCATTTTAAGGCTAAGAATTCCAGCTTATGGGCTGGGTATCTGGCTTCGCTGCGTGACAAGCCTCGGCTGGCATAAGCAATTACTCGGGTCTGTCCATCCTGCTCTTGGTAAAGAGTGGCTCCAAGTCCAGTGGTGCTTGCGTCTGTGTGTAGGATATATGGTAACTTTGGATTCGCAAACCCCAGGACTGGAGACAAAGTGAGTTTTTCAATTATCTGCTCGAAAGCATTCTGGCAAGCTGATGTCCATCTTTCTCCGAATGGCTCTTTAGGATGGAAATACTTCATATCAGACTTGGCTTTCAAAGGAGACTTGCAAGTTGGAGGATAACCCGCAGTAAGATTGGTCAAGGGTTTGACAATTTTCGAATAGTTCTTCACAAATCTCCGGTAATAACCGGAAAACCCGAGAAAAGAACAGAGTTCCTTTAAAGTGCAGGGTCTCAGCCATGTTTTGAGGGCTTCTATCTTTTGTGGATCTGTTTCCATTCCCTTGTGAAAGACAATGTGCCCGAGATAATGTATGGAAGTTTTGAAAAAATGGCATTTCTCCGGGGATAACTTCAAACTGTTCTCCCTAAGGTGGTCCAGCACTTTGGTTAAATGAGCTTTGTGTTCCTCAAGAGTTTTGGAAAAAAATATTATGTCATCAAGGAAAACCAGCACTTCATGCAGGTGTATATCGCCCATGCACTTCTCCATTAAGCGCTGGAATGTGCTTGGCACGTTCATGATCCCTTGCGGCATACGGCTCCATTCCCAAAATCCGAGAGGACATACGAAAGCGGTCTTAGGATTGCCATGTTCATGCATCTCTATCTGATAGTATCCAGATTTAATATCCATCACAGAAAACCACTGTGATCCACTCAGTGCAGAGAATGATTCTTCAAGATTCGGTAATGCATAAGCATCCTTGATCATTTGCATGTTTAATCTCCTGTAATCAACGCATAAATGTACATCACCATTTTTCTTTTTGACAATGACTATAGGTGATGCAAAAGGAGATTTGGATTCACGGATAATGCCCACTTCAAGAAGAGTTTGCAGATGTCACCTCACAGCATCATAATCCTGTGGATGGATAGGATGGGGTCGGTGTTTAAAAGGCGTCTCATCCTTGAGCTTGATATGATGCTTGACTTTCATTGCATGTCCAAAATCAAGGTCATGATGAGAAAATATGTCCGTGTAAGTGTTCAGTGTTTGTGTTATGCAACTCTTCCATTCTTCAGAAAGTAGGGAATTTCCAAAGTCAAAGTTGAGCTTTAAAGTTGATTCACTCTGTTCTTGGTCTGGCTCACTAAAGGACTGCTGTTGACTAGAACATACAGCTGCAGATGATGGGCAACCATGACTAAGGCTTTGCTGCTGACTAATGGGGGTGTTATGGGTCGGTATAATTTCGTGAGGAATGCCAAGTTCTGCAATAACAGAGTTAGTTGGCAAAACAACATCATGACTGGTTTCATTTCGTAGCATGACAGGACTCTTGTATGGAGAACATGTTGGTGGAGTTATCAGACAGCTGTCTACAAAGATTCCTCCTGGCAAGGATGAGATCGAGGGCTGCTCTAGTAATGCCCATCTCTCATTGTTTGCTTCACTCCCACTAACAAAACCTTCCAGGACAACTTTCTGACCAGCCAGAATGATGCCTGGTTCATGGCGGCCTATTCTGATGACACCAATCCGACCTTTAGAATTTTGTTTGTGTCTTAGTTGTAGAGTTTTCAAGACTTGGTGGTAACCGCAGTATGTGTTGACTTCAAGGCTGTCATCACAGAACTGCTCATACAGAGGATCTAAAGTATTTGTGACAATCAGTACAAGTACACTACTGTTGGAGCGAGTATCTGGTACTATCAGGGCAAGAGTCTGTATTTCAGGCTGAGAAGGCATAAATTCTTTGGGAAACTGCATAGTTAGTTGTATGTAGCCTATGTATGGGATTGCCTGGCCGTTTTCACATTCAACTTCCACTATGTCACTTACTGGGTGAACAGGGTGATCTGTGAGGTGTGAGTCATAAAAAGACTGAGACACAGTCGTAACTTGCACCCAGTAACAAGCAATGAGTTACATTCAATTCCATTCACTTTGGCATTCGCTGTGCTCTTATTTCCTACTAGGCCTCTTGGCAGTTCTCCCATTCTTACAGCTCTGTGTTCATCCAGTGTCGCTTTTTTCTTGACTTTCTGTGTTGGGGTGGGACTTTTACATAACTCTGTTCTTATTTGTCCCTCAATAGGGACAGTTACTCATTTAAAGAGGGATCAACACCAGTCAAGTTTGCTTTTTCCCATGCTTGAAGCCTTTCTTTAAACACTTTTTTCTTGGCATTGACTAGCGTGGAGTTTGGGGGATCATTGCAGCTGCTCGCTATATGCCCATCCTCACCACATTGAAAACAATACCATGGCTTGGGTTTTTTAGCAGTGGTGGTAGGCTTTTCTGGTTGTGCCTCAGCACTAGCTTGTTCTTTTGGCTTTGGTTTCTGCTTTGGTTTTCCAGCTTGGGGTTTATTTGGTTGCTTGTCTTTGGGGTAAGAGAGTGCTGCAATTTGAGCTTGGAGGTCAATTATCTGCTTTTGGAGCTGATTTATCTCTGGAGGTGGATCATTTTGTGGAGCTGGTAAATCGTATTCCACGCTAGTAGAAACACAAACACTCTGTGCTTGAGTCTGAGTTTTTGCCTTTGTGAATCCTAGATGTTGTTTCATTCTGTTAGCTTTGGCTGTCTGTTTACCTTCTTCTGTGCGCAAAAGCAGCAACAGTTCTGCAAAGGTGGGGGGGTGGTCTTTCTTTTGCTCAAGTTGAAGTGTATTGATCAAAGTATTATTCCAACACCCTCTGCAGAATTATTTGAGAAGCTGTCTATTTGAATCAGTAGGTGAGATGGCTTTCACCTTTACGACTTTGTTCAGAGCAGTCTGTAATCTGTGGAGGGGGTTAGATGATTTTTCACCAGAATTTTGATTGATGTTCAGAAATTCTGCGAACAGGTCGTCTCCATCTTTGACTATGTCATAGGCAGAATTCAGTAGGTCAAGATAAGCTCTTGGGGAAGAGTGTGGGCCTAATGATTTCACTACAGTAGCAGCAGGGGCTAACAAACTGTCAACTATCTTCCTCACTAGCTGTCCTTTGGGAAAAGCAGGGTCAGCTATGTAAAACTCAACACTGCTTTGCCAAGTGTCATAATCGACCTCAGTGCTAGGGCATGGTAATCTGCCTGAAAAAGTCCTCAGCTTGACTGAGTGTGAATGTGAGGAAAGATCAGTGCTCTTAACAACATGCTCAACAATTTTTTCCACAGACAATCCATGGAGTTAAAGTTTTTTCCGATCATTCTTTGCAAGTGGTTAACCTGGAAAAGAATATAGAGGACTTTCAGTGATGTTGCAGATTTTTGTTTATCATGCAGTGTCCACCATACTGCTGGGTAAACAAAGAAACAGCCGTGACAGTTAATAATGAAAATTGAGACGACTGTAGTCAGTACAATTTCTCTGAAACGAAAAATGTATTTTTTTACCAGCAGGTCACGTTACATTCAAAAGTTGAAACATGCATGCATCACAGATCCATATAATTTACCCACAAATCCATCCATTATCTGTAGCTGCTTATCCTGTGCAGGTTCATGGGCAAGCTGGAACCTATCCCAGCTGACTATGGGTGAGACGCAGGGCACACCCTGGACAAGTTGCCAGATCATCACAGGGCTGACACACAGACAACCATTCACACTCACATCTACGGTCAATTTAGAGTCACCAATTAGCCTAACCTGCATGTCTTTGGACTGTGGGGGAAACCAGAGCACCCAAAGGAAACCCATGCAGACACGGGGAGAACATGCAAATTCCACACAGAAAGACCCCTGTTGGCCACTGGGCTCAAACCCAGAACCTTCTTGTTGTGAGGCAACAGTGCTAACCACTACACCACCATGCTGCCCCAGTGTTACTGCCAGTGTACTGTTTTGTGGTGGTGAAGCATACAGAGAAGGTTTTTATACAAAGTTCTATATTTACAAGGCAATCTTAACTGTAGTCATGCGCTATGGGCCAAAAGTGTACAAGAAGAAAAAGAAACAAAGTTGTTGGACTTTGTTTCTTGCTGGACAATATCAACATGCTCTCAAGAAAGATCAAGTTTTCAGTCCAAACACAAGAATGTTTCACAATCTCATTCAAGAGTTGGATCTGAGTGTGGTATAAAACATTAAATTACCCCTAATTTAAGATGTTTTTCTGGCTTTGATTAGGTCCAGCACAATAGAGAAGCTTTACTCAAGAATTACACGTGTAGGTGCCCACTTACCCTTGATGGTCCTGTGCAAAGCCTGTGAGAACTTTCTTCTGAGTTAAAATGAACTCAAGCCAGAGATAAGGTATACGAATCACCATCTTTAGGGGTTTCGGTTTATTTGAGCAAGATTTGCCAAGATAATAAGTACAACAGTTACAAGATGGAAGTAAATTAAAAGCAAAAGAACAATAGCATGTCAAAAGCTATCAAAAGAGGAGCTCATATTATCAGCAGAGAGAGCATGAAGCTAATCTGTGGTTATTACAAAGACTGGAGCTAACTAAAGCTTCAAGACATCAATCAATGCATTAATACTGTCTCTGTGACTGTTACGGCCACACCAAACAATATGACTCAATCAATGACCAGAAGCATATATACATAGGAGGACATAGCCTGTGCAAGGATTTGTTGTTGATGGTGGTTATGAGGGTGCGCAGTCCTTGTCCGCACCTCTTCGCTCCCTGCTGGGGATCCAGGTGGCAAGCAAGGGAGCAGGACGACCAGGGCCAATGGAGAGCTGCACCTCCAATGATGGTTCCCGGGAGGATGGGGGGTACGTGCCTGTGTTGGCCACAGGAATCACCAGAGTGTTTGGACCACCTGGCTTTCAGCCTGTGTTCATCCTTCCACCAGTGATTCCAGGAATCACTCCCTTGCAGGCGTTGAGGTCACAGGACTTCGAATTCAGAAGGGACCAGCAGCATATAAAGAGGATGCTATACCTGAATACGCATTCACAAATAAGAATTTGGAGTCTGGAAGTCTGGTCAAAAAGAACAAAAGAGATGGACAGAGCCTGGGCCAACCACGCCATGGGCCATCAGACCCAGAGTTTCCTCCCTAAGCTAACCAAAACAGTGAATAAACTAAACTAATAAACAAAGCCGTGAAAACTGAACTACCAGACCTCCATTCTCAAAAGAAAAGAGAAAAAAAATGACAAGGAGCAAACTGGGGAAGTTGCTTTGTCTAAGTGCGAGAGACACTTTTCCTTCAGCATCCCTTGAATAGGCAGACTGATCTCATCACCACAATCAAGAGCACCTGAGGAATGAGAAAGTGGAGGAGAAGTAGAGAAGGGGGAAGTGCATAACAGTGACATTCTACGCTTTATATAGTTTTCGAGCAAGCATAGAAAATCTTTTACGCTAAAGATCTTTCAGATCATGCAATTATTGTGCTTGGGATCTTCTCTATTGTTGAGGAGATGTGACTCAAGCCATTTGTTGTTGCCGTGCTCATTCAGCTGAATTTCCTGCAATGACTGCAGCATATGATTGACCTACTGATGAAACTACTCCATCTGGTGATTTCCTCTCAGCTTGGCAATCTTTGTCTTCAACAGAGTGGGCTTCTGGTAGGAGTTCTTCCGCTTGCTCTTTCTCCCTCTGCAGCATTTTGTCTTCCTCTTTGTTGGGCGGGGGCTCGTTGGCTGAAAATGCTCTATTTCTGACATAAGAGAAGGGATGTTGGGCAACAAGAAAGAGGCTACATTCAAGGCTGTTTTGCCAGCTGGCTCCTGTATCAACAAGTGACATCTGGTTGATGTGTTTATTCATGGCGCAAAGCTCTGAAAAATCGACCTCATTGTGAGAAAAAAGTCATTTTTTCACTGCATAATATTCACGTTCTGTGTGAAAGTACTCATGACAAAAACAAGTGTTTGAAAAATTTTGACATCCAAATTAATCACGGGGCGGCATGGTGGTGTAGTGGTTAGCACTGTCACCTCACAGCAAGAAGGTCCAGGTTCGAGCCCTGTGGACGGCGAAGGCCTGTCTGTGTGGAGTTTGCATGTTCTGCCCGTGTCCGCATGGGTTTCCTCCGGGTGCTCCGGTTTCCCCCACAGTCCAAAGACATGCAGGTTAGGTTAACTGGT